>CAKNYM010045998.1:0-52687 GCA_932195095.1 Andricus curvator
CACTTTGTTTAAACGTACATGGGGTATTATTTTAATTACATAACATGTTTAATGGTCCACTCGGTCGCCCTACGACGGACGATAATTTTTGCTACATTTGTAAGCAGGAAGGGCACAAGAAAACTAAATGTCCGAGCAAATAATAAACGTGTACGTACTGCAAACGAACCGGGCACATTATTGACGTATGCTTTCGACGGAAAAAAGTGTACGAGACAAAGCAACCCCAGGGTGAATCTAACAAAAAAAAACCGTCAATTTGATCAGGCAGAAAGATTCAGATAGGAAATTTTTTAAATCATGTGTCCTAAACGGGGAAACGCTAACCGTCTTCATTGATATTGGGAGCGAATGTTCACTGATCACGGATAGGCAAGCGAAATTTCTGCGCTTGGAACCAAATGCGCTTCCTAAAATTATTATTTTGACAGTATTCGAGGGCACAGAAATAACTGTTGACGCGTTCGTTCTTCTGTCAAGTCAAAATCGATCAGATAAGCTTGGAAATTGAGATGCTTAGTACACAAACTTGTGTAACAGGGGTAGAGGTTCTAGTAGGACAGAATTGTACTGACATATTACCCAAATAAGTTACGAGCGTATCAGGGATAATTTGAAATTCTATTCGACACCCCAAATCTGTTCAATCAAAGGTTGCCAGGAATTGGATATCGAAGTTGGGAACGTGACTAAACAAGACGCGCAAAAACTTCTCGGTGTTATAAAAGATTTCTCTACATGCTTCGCGAACGATTCAAGTAATTTGAAAGCAATACCTAACGTGCAAATGGAAATCATACTAAAATTGGATCAGGTGGTTGAACACAGGCCTTACAGAATGGTAGAAACAGAAAGAAAGGACATGAAAAATATCGTCCAGGGCTTATAATTTGCTTTAGATTTCGTGTCTGGATATCACCAGATTAGCATCGCACCATCTTCTGTTAGGTTCGGGAGATTTGCGATTCAATAAAGTTCTATTGTATCTCGACGATGTGTTGATCCCCTCGCGTACGGTAGACGAGGGACTGCAAATGCTTACAGAAGTGATGCCTATATTTAAGAAACACAATATTACTCTGAACGTCAACAAGTGCAAATTTTTGAAAACTGAAATAACCTATCTGGGGTATAAAGTTCGAGGTGGAACGATTGGACCGAGTGATCAGAAGGTAGAATGTATCAAGAAATTCCCAGCTCCTGATGATATTCACCAAGTTCTACAATTTCTGGGACTTGTAGGTCATTTCCGTAAATTTGTAGAAGGCTTTGCAGAAAACTCAAGACCATTGACAGCTTTGTTACGCAAGGGACAGCAATGGGTCTGGACGGAGGCTCAACAGGCTTCATTCCAAACACTGAAAGGGCATTTAATGTCCAAGCCCATTTTAACCCTATTTAATATCGAGAGACCCAGTGTTTTGTATACAGATGCCAGTCGACTCGGATTAGCCGGTATGTTTGTGCAAAAATACGAGGAAGGAGAAAAAGTGGTTGGATATTTCAGCCGACATACTACGCCAACTGAACAACGATACCACTCCTTTGAACTGAAGAAAATAGCAGTAGTTGCTTCTGTGAAACGTTTTCGACATTTCCTAATATCCGTTCACGATAGGAAGGCCCCTCCAAAACAGCTGTACATTTTCGTAATTTACTCGTAAGAAAAAAATTGCATAAAAATACAGCTTATACCATGATAAAGCGTACTTTATTGCGCTTGAGAGAAGTCCCCACTTGTTTATGTACAAAAATTGTTTTGGAAAATATCCTTCGCGAAAAGATGAAAACGGTTCTTTTTTCGCGTCACTCTGTCCTTGCTTTACTTTCGATGACGACATCCTTTAACTGAACAATGTAAAAAATTTGAAAAAAATCATATAGATGCATTCATATTTTGACTATACATACGTGAAAACAAAATTACAATATAGTAATAACAATTAACGTAAAATTCATTTGAACATGACCATGCTATCTCTCGTAATATACGCACTAGAGAGTTATATTTTGTCTTAAATGACTTGGAAAATTTCAAGAAATACAATCGAATAACAATTAGGAATAGCAATCTTAAAACCTATTAATTAATAACAAATAATCCTGGAAGACTGACGAATAGTAGTGTGGGTGTGAGGAGACTATGGCTATGCGATACCATAGCTAAAGGGTCACCTCAGGGGGTCTGCTCTTTCATCAACTTCTGAAAAGAGGAAAAAGATACTTTGATTTCCAATGGAAACTTTTCGTGCAGTAGCTACCTTTTTTCAATGAACAGACCCGTCAGCTATGGATCCTGCTGTGTCCTCACACCCACACTACTATTCGTCGGTCTTCCAGGATTATTTGTTATTAATTAATAGGTTTCAAGATTGTCATTCCTAATTATTATTCGATTGCATTTGTTGAAATTTCCCAAGCAGTTTAAGCCAAAATATTACTCTCTACTACGTATATTACCAGAGATAGAATAGTCATGTTTAAAATCATTTTACATTAATTACAGGGCGTTGACTTTTCTATTCCGAATCGTCCTGGTCAGCAAATGGCACATGCAGACGCTCTTAGTCGCAATTCGCCGGAACAAAACGTGCAAGTTTTCGCAACGGTCATTTCGGATGATGACTGGTTGTTAGCCGTACAAGAAACCGATGCAGAATTGAAATCTATCAAGGTGATCCTATCAGCAGGCGCGTGGGAGTGTCACAAGGACATATTTCAAAACTACGACCTTCGCAGGGGTAAGATTTACCGTAGAACCGAATACGGAAATCGCGGAGTAATTTCGAAAGGTGCCCGCTGGCAAATCCTACGAATGAATCACGACGATCTCGGACATTTTGCTTTCGACAAAACCTACGAGCTAGTAGCGTCTAAATTTTGGTTCTCTCGTATGAGAAGATTCATCAAGAAGTATATTCGAGCCTGCATCAACTGCATGTTTTATAAGAGAACTTTCGGCAGGAAGCCGGGATATCTTCATCCTATACCCAGATTAACGCGCCCGTTCCATACGATCCATATAGATCACTTGGGTCCATTTGTGCCGAGCAAGAAAGGAAATTCCCAAGTTTTGGTAATAGTTGACGGATATACCAAATTTACATTTGTTTATGCAGTTCGGAGTATGAAATCCAAGTATGTGGTGGAGAAATTGCGGGATGTGATGAAAAATTTTGGAGCCCCGAAACGCATCATCTCAGACAGGGGTAGAGCTTTCGATTCGAAACGATTCCAAGACTTCTGTGCTGAATTCAACATCAAGCATCATCTGAATGCAGTGGGAATGCCTAGAGGTAATGTGCAGGTGGAACGATGCAATGCCACTGTCCTCAGTGCACTAGCCACTATGAGAGCTAACGACGAGGAGGGCGAATGGGACCTTAACATTATGAATATACAGATTGGCATCAACGGCACTGTGAGCAGTACATTGGGTGTTACTCCCAACGAAGTAATGCTGGGCTATCGCATTGGTCTTCACAATTAAATCGAGGAATGTTGACAAAAAAAACGGCGTTCCTGTTAAATTCTCTCCGGGAGATTTGGTGTTGGTTCAAATCTCTCCCATTTTAAGCACCGGAACCAGTCGGAAGTTGGTTCCAAAATGGAAAGGCCCATTTCAAATCTCACGTAGTCTAGACAATGAACGCTACGAGGTGGCAGAACTCGATGGTTCCACCCGCTGTCAACGCCGTTATCGAGGGGTGTATGCTTTGGAGCACCTGAAACCTTGGACGGTGTGGCTAGATGCTGATGTAGATTAACGGTAGGTTGCCGGTATAAACGAAGTCTGTAGAAAACGTAGGTCACAACTTCGAGAGTGTGACTACCTCAGAGAGTATATGTCGTGAGATAGACGAGCAGGCTGTGACCTCGAGAGCATGGCTGCTCTCAGAAAACTTGAGAGGGTAGGTTACGACTTCGACAGCGTAACTACCAAATGGTACATTCCAACGCCAGGAATGGTAGGATTAAAAGCATTAGAAAGGCTACAACTGCGGGTGTATATCTGCCTACTGAAAACAGGACCTAAATAAGAGCGTGGGTCTGTTTTCTTACTGAAAAGCAGGTCATAGCTGAGTGTATATGGCTGCTAAATTGACGTTGATACTTGATGTAGTGTAGGTTACGACTTGGAGCGCGTAACTACCGAGGTATCCATACAGGTAGACGACGGCTAAAATAGCGCAGTTACCTGTGTGGAAGCGATAGACTGCGACCAAGCGAGCGTAGTTATCAACTAGGTAGCATGATAAAATAAATTCAAAATAAAAATTTGTTTTGTGTTTGCAGTGCTTCTTCCACTGGCGGTGTTAACCTTGACCTTTCTTTTTCGAACTACCCTTGAGAAGTCAGGATGGCCGAGTGTGATCGGCGTAGTATTACTATGAAGGGATGTTTTGAGTATGTGATATTTATGAGTTTGGAGGTCCAGCGTCGGTCGCTGACTCAAGTCCCCGGGTCTACGGCTTGGTCCCCGGGAATATGGTTCAGTCTCTTGTCGGCTACAGAAAGAGCTAATTGTATCTCAGAGTTCCTTGTCAATCAATAAATGTGAAAAGTTTTAAATAAAACAGTAATTGTTTCTTACATATATTTTTATTTCATTATTACAAAAATACTATTTATTCAGTTTTTTTTCTTTTGTAGTTAAAGAAGCAAAAATTGGATATATCTTACAGCTAAGTATATAAATTTATACATTTTTCTCACACACACACACACATGCGCGCGCACGCGCGCGCTTAGACATACACAGAGAAAAACACGTAGAAACACATGCATACACGTACACACACAAATTACACAGGCTACATATCACAGACAGTTCATCCTAATCCTCATCAGTCTCACAATCGCTGTAGTTACCCTCGTCGTAGGGATCATCGGCTTCATCACAATCATTCTCGATAACTTCCAGCGGTGAACTAGAAGCTATCAAGCGGAAATGTGCGTGGGTCAAATTGTACCCCAACCTTTTTAAGCGGTAGACGAAAGGTTGCGAAGGTTGAGCACACGGAAAGGATGAATCAGAGGTTCACATTATAGAATTCTCATACCCAGATGAAAGGTTGCTGGATTCATTATCTGTAACAAGATCAATTATACAAGTAATTTGTAAAAATTATAAACCATAAAATTCTTACATTTATAAGTGTACCCACGTACTTTTTCTTTTTAAAAATAGAAGGTAGATCAGAATATATTTACCCCCCCCCCCCCCGCATGGCAAGAGCATTCAGAGTAATAATCTTACTCTTTTAAAACCGTACGGTAGAGAGTTTTTGTTATCAACTTGCCTCCGTTTCAAGTTGACAACTTTGCAGAGCTTACTTGCGGATTTTGTAATGACATCGTCAAGCGGTGTCCTTCGAATGGCTCGATAATTTAAACTGATCAGTTCGGCATTTTCTAGGACGAGTTTACGGGTGGACTCAAAGTTTGCAAGGCGTGAATTTTCATAATTTAAAAACTTTTCACAGCGGGCGGCTTTCCTCTTTGCAAGTGGATGTCAAGTGATTCTGATCTACTAGGGAAAATTCCAGACGAACTTAGAGCTTCGTCTCAGCCTCTGTCCTTGGAATTCCAGCAATCGTTTCATATGCTTAGCCTCTCTTGGAATCCTCAACGAGATGAAATAACTTTCGACGTCTAATTACCAGCCTGTCCAGATGTCATCACTAAACGTAGCGTTTTGAGTCAGATAGCTCAACTGTTCGATCCGCTAGGTTGGTTGAGTCCAGTTTTCATAACAGCTAAGGTACTTATTCAAACTCTCTGGCTTTCAAAGATCTCCTAGGACGATCCTCTTTCGAACGAGGTTCGCCAACGCTGGCTTGCATATCAAGACGGTCTTCGTAACATATCCTCAATCGAAGTACCTCGTTGGATAAAATTCAGTTCATCTTCTGGTTCCTGTGAACTGCATGGATTTTCCGATGCTTCGGAGAGAGCCATCGCCGCAGCAGTTTATCTTCTTGTGACCTCTGATTCTGATACGAAGTCAGTTTCGCTGTTGATTTCGAAAACTAAGGTCGCTCCCTTGAAACCGGTATCGCTAGCACGCTTAGAACTTTGTGGAGCAGTTCTTCTCGCTCGACTTGTGCATCACGTTCAGCAAACACTTTTGTTGGATGTTCCCATTCATCTATGGTGTGATTCAACAGTTACCCTGGCCTGGATTCACGGACATCCCATAAAATGGAAGACCTTCATAGCCAATAGAGTATCCGAAATCCAAACTACACTACCATCAGCAATTTGGCATCACGTTTCTTCATCAAATAACCCTGCTGATTGTGCTTCAAGAGGTCTCTCTGCCAAGGAGCTATCATCATTTTCTCTTTGGTGGCAAGGCCCAAATTGGTTGCTGTTTCCAGATCTTTGGTTAAGAATTCCCAAATCATATTTTCAGCAATCCTGTTCAAAGTCATCATTCCTTCCACCTTCAGAACTTAAGCAAGCTTGCCTAGATTGGATTGGACACGAACAGTAGTTCTATTTTGAAGCAGACATCAAGGCTCTATCATCAGGAAGGTCTCTTCCTTCTAAGAGCAAGTTAGGCCGTTTAACACCTTATTTATATTCCCAACAACTGCTTCGTGTAGGAGGTAGGTTGAAGAATTCAACTGGATCCTGATGAGAAACATCCTCTCATTCTCAGCTCTGAATCAACGCTGACGACGCTTCTTATTGATCATCATCATCGACGTTGTCTTCATGGTGGTGTCCAGCTCACTCTCGGAACCTTGAGGCAAACGTACTGGATTCTACGTGGTCGATCGGTCGTGAGGGCCTTTATTCATCGATGTTTACCATGCCTACGATATCGAGCAATAAAGCCTCACCAATTGATGGCAGACCTTCCAGCAATTCGCTCAACTCCGAGTCGACCGGTTCTACATACTAGCGTCGATTATGCTGAACCCGTTCATTTGCGAACAACTAAGGGTCGTGGTTATCGATCATATAAGGGCTACATCGCAGTATTCGTTTGCGGTTCTACTCGAGCTATCCATTTGGAAGCTGTCTCGGACTATACGGCTGATGCCTTTCTAGCTGCCTACTACAGATTCATTTCTCGACGTGGAATTTGTGCTACCTTGACCAGCGATCAAGGTACAAACTTCGTTGGAGCAGACGTCAAACTTAGAGTTCATCAAACGTTTTCAGCAGCTTCAAAGGAGTCAACCCTGTTGGCTGCGAGTCTCGCTTCGTATGGCACAGAGTGGCGATTTAATCCGCCAGGTGCGCCGCAATTTGGGGAAATTTGGGAAGCGCCAGTGAAGTCAGCGAAACACCACCTTCGGCGAGTCATCGGAGATACTACCCTTACATACGAAGAAATGAGCACATTTCTGGTTCAAGTAGAGGCCTGTTCAAATTCAAGACCTCTTCAATCCATGTCCGATGATCCTGATGATCTTACGGCTCTTACGCCAGGTCATTTTTTGATTGGAGAAACTCTCAACAGTATCCCTGAGCCAAGTTACATTGACATTGCCGCGAACCATTTATCTCGATGGCAATTATTACAACAAATGCGTCAGCATTTCTGGCAACGTTGGTCCTCGGATTACCTGAAAGAGCTTCAACCTCGTTCGATGTGGAGGACTCCTTATCCATCACTTGAAGTTGGTGACCTCGCTTTTATCCGTGATGAAAATTCACCACCCACAAAGTGGCCTTTAGGTCGCGTCGTTGAGCTTCATCCCGGTTATGATGGCCATGTGCGCGTTGTGTCTCTCCGCACTGCGAGTGGTTTGTTTAAACGCCCTATAGTAAAATTGTGTCTTTTACCAAAGGCGAAGGAAAATGTTTAAATCTCGTCTTGAAGTGCCGCGTACTTTCTTTTCGGTTGTGTTAGTTGAATGTTTCAATTTATTCATTTCTGTCTTGTTCTGTTAATGACAGTTTTAACCACTTATTTATCAGATCGACGATAGAAATTTGTAATCAGTTTTCTTCTTAAAATTTTAATCTTTATTGTCATTATCAAATTATTATTTTTTGGAATGAACTGTGTGAATCTTTTTAATTTTATCCCAACAAAGCGGGCGGAATGTTCGGAATTGACTGATATAATTTATTAAGTGCATTGTTTTATTTCAATTTTACTTATTAACATCGACTTTTCATTTTAGACTTTAATTTCATATGTTTACATTTTAATGGAATTCTAATTATAATTGTTATCGATTTCTTCTTTTATCCTTATTCTGCTATCGTTAAGTCATATTCCTTCAATGAGTGAGAGCTTTTCGTACCTTTTGTAAGCGAATTTAGTCGTCCTCCGAACGTTAAATTGAGAACTTGTCTCCTCGTTTCGGTGGACAAGTTCAAATTTGTTGTATATCAATTTTAGAAATGATTTAAAAAGAGACAAGTTAGATTTTTTGAGCAATTTTGTTAACATTAGAATATTTCAGTTGTATTATTTATTCTCACTGACCTGTCCTTTTAATGTAATTTTCATCAAGAACGTTTATAAACATTGCATCTCTTTTTTTTCACATAAACTTCTTTCACTCGCGAACACATTTTTTGTATGGTTCTACATGGTCTTGCATGTTATTATTATTATTTTATATACAGGGCGGTGTTTTATAACATACAAGACACTTGTTTGCACTCTTGTGCTCACTGTTATATCGGTACCCTTTATTGCACTCGAGGCAAAATAACTGATTTGAACATGCTCCTGTCAAATTTAAAATGACATCGTAATGACCCCTCTCTCTATAGTATAAAATATGAATAATGGTTTGGACCACCCTGCCGGTGTCATTAATCATATTTTTACTATTGAAAAAGGGTGGTTCACTACCTTTGGCAAAAGTGTCGACTTAAAAAATCACAAGAGCTATGTGGTACCGCGCGAGATAGCGTTGGAAAAGGGTTATATCCTCTATACCACAACCTTCCGATGGAATTGTGACTCCGGCTTTTCGCACAAGCTCTTCGGCCGCACGTTTCTGACGACCAGCCGTTTAATCACGAACAATGCTCTACTCGCGTTCCCCATACACCCGCCGTTGGCTCGCGAAGACACAAGTTGTCCGCCTCACCGATCGGACACATGGATTTTTTCCCGATATTATCATGCTTTAAATCGGCATGACCTGTTCCAATCGGCATTTCCACGTGAACGACCACAATGCGAAAAGTCTCATCTAACGTAAATTCTTCCGTGCTCTGTGTAATACAAAAGACCATGTCCCATATAGCTTCGAAGCTCAAATCCTTCACATAGCGAAGAGCGTGACCTGCCGCGCCTTGAGTCAAATCATCGGCATAAAATTTGATTCCAATTTTATCAGTCGGAGGATAGGTTTTCACTAAGTAGACATACAGGTCCTTAAACACATTTTCGAGCCAATCGACAGGACACTCGCTCTCGTCAGCAATTTTTATTTTAAACGTTAACTCACGCATGTTAAATCTGAATAACGGGTATTTATTACCACGATCCTCTAAAATTATCAATTTTCTACAATGCGGGGTTATTTCTACGTTCATATTTCTACCCTGACCTGTTTGTATATCCTCCGCAGCCAATGCATCCAGGGCATCTTGGACTTCTATATCCTCCTCCACCTCCCCTCCACCCCTCGCTGCCTCCGGGGATAAATGTTCCTCCACCGTGTCCTCGTCGTCCTCCTCCACCGCGCTCTGTGGACGATTTATTGTGCCGATACGGAGCATACTGGCAACTGTTTTTCGATCCAGTGCCCTTGATACGTCAATTGTATCACGTTCTAGAAAAATAATATTTCATAAAATAATATAAATTGAAACTTTGGACGGGAGAGAAACTAAATAGGACTATTGTTTATTCTAATATGATAAAAAATAAACCAAGTATTGTTTACATACCATTATTAAAATTTATGCCACTTGGTTCTGCCTCGAAGTTTATGAATAACAATTTTTATTATTTATTTATTATTTATCATTCACTATTTATCATTTAGACTTCCGTTTCCAGTACCGATCGTGAGAGAACGCTTTTGTTTCAAGTGTCAGTTTAGACGAATGGCGAAACAAAGTGAGCGCGACCAGTAGTGAAGGGGAAGAAAAAAGAAAAAGAGATGAAGGGGACGATGATTCAGAAAGGGACAAGGATAACAAGAAAGTTATGATTAAACGAAAAACACCAGAAAGAGATAGGGGGGATGGGGGATGTTTGAGAATCTAGCAGCCCTCATAAAAGGGTTCAGAGAGGAAACAAGGAAGAGACTGGATGATATGAATAGGGATATGAATGGGCAGGGGAAAGACGTAAGGGGGGAAGTGAGAAAAGTAAGAGAAAAGTGGGAAGAGTGGGATAAACTCTGGAAAGAGGAGAAAGACAAGGTACGGGGTAAACTAGAGAGCATAGAGAATAGACAGAGAGAGGTTGACGAACAGAGAAATAGTGAGACAGAACAGTTGGAAGAACGGGTAAGCAATTCCGAAATCTGGAATGAGCATATGGGGAAGGAAACACAGAATGCGGAAATAGTAAAAGGTAGTGATAACTTGCAAAATGAGAACGAAAGATTGAAGAAAAGACTGAGTGAGATTGAAAGAAGATTGGAAGGGGAAGAAAGGGCGAAGAGGAAAAATAACATAGTAGTTAAGGGATTGAAAGTGGAGAGTGAAACAGGGGAAGCGGAAATCAAAAATCTTTTGAGAGATATTGGAGTTCAGGTAAGGGAGTTAAAAGAATATGATGGACGAAGGAAGTAGAAGAAGGAACGTTTCTAGTTAAAATAGGGAGTGAGAAGAAGAAAAAGAAAATTATGGAGGGAAAAAAATTATTGAGAGGAAGATGGGAAAGAATTGAAGAGGATCTAACGTGGAGGGAGAGGTTAATGAGATGGCAAATAGAGCAAAAGGCATGGGTAGAGAGGAAAGAAGGGCGCATGGTATGGATAGGGAGAGACAGATTATGAATAAATGGGGAGGAATGGTTTTGGAACGAAGAATTAGAAGAAATAAGGAAAAAAGGGAAAAAGAGTTGAAAAAGGTAGAAGAAAGGAAGATGCAAAAGAATTTAAAGATCAAATAGAGGGGCTTCCAAACGGCAAGGCGGAGGAAAAGTGAGGAGGATAGGTGAGGGAAGGGTAGAGAAAAATGTAAAAATAGCTTTCTGGAATGTGTCAGGCTTGAAGAACAAGAATGAAGGATTTTGGCGGGAGTTAGAAAAGTGGGATGTGATTATGATGAGTGAAACCTGGGCGGATGAGAAGGACTGGAAGGGGATGAAAAGGACGTTACCTAAAGGTTGGGATGGGCGGCATGGTCTCAGGGGTGAGAAAAGAACTGGCAGTATAAGGGAAAACAGAGGAGGACAGGGAGGAAAAGGATGGAACAATGGTAAGAAGGATTATAATTGGAAAAGTAAAAATAGCGGTGGTTTGTGTGTATAGAAGAAGAGTGGAAGAGGAAGGTTGGAGAGTAATAAGGAGGTGGATGGAGGAAAAGAAGGAATAGTTGGTTCTGATAGGAGGTGACTTGAATGCCTGGACTGGCGAGCAAGGGGGAGGGATTTGGGATGAAGAAAAGGAGGCCTGTGTAAGGAGCCCCAAACATAGGGAGACAGGCCGGGAAGGGAGGAGGTTGCTAGACGAAATAGGAGAAACAGGATGGTTTATATGTAATGGCAATATGAAAGAAGATGAGAAAGAAGAGATCACATTTATAGGTAAGGGAGAAACAGTAATAGACTACATCCTGGCGGAAGAAAGAATGAGGAAGATGATAGGCAGTATGAACGTGGGGAATGAGATACGGTCCGAGCACTTCCCAGTCATAGCTACACTGAAAGGTGGCGTCCGAAAGCGTGGCGGAGGGAGAAAGGAAAGAGGGGGAGAAAGGAACACGAAAATGGGAGTCTGGGGGGAAGATAAATTAAAAGAGTTTAAATAAAAAATGTAAAAGGAGAATGTTAGGTATGAAAAAGAGGAGGGAGTAGACTCGTTAATTGAAAGGTTGAAAGGGTCGATTGAGAAGGTAAGGGATGAGATAGGTACAAAAGAAGGAAGAGAAGAGGGAAAGAGAGGCTGGTGGGACGAGGAATGCAGGGAGAGCAAAGAGACAATGAAAGAGTGTGTAAGAAAATGGAGGAAAGGAGAAATGGAGAAATGGAGAAAGCGGAGTACAACAGGAGAAAAAGAGAACATAAGAGGATGCTAGAGAGGAAAAAGCAAAAGGGAAAAGAAAAATATAAGGAAGAAGTAGAAAAAGCGATCAAAGAATGCAGGGTCTGGGATGTGATAAATAAGAAAATAGGAGGAAGGAAGGGCGTGAATGAAGAAATAGAAATGGATGAGTGGAGGGATTATTTCAGGGGCCTATTAGGGGGAGAACAAAATAGGATCAAAGGGGAAAATAGAAGGATAGTCCAAGAAGAAATGGAGGAAGGCAACGGAATAACAAGAGAAGAAGTGGATGAGGCGATAGATGGACTAAAAAGAAACAAGGCTACAGGAGAGGATGGTATGGAGAACGAAGCGATAAAGTATGGGGGTGAAGGGGTTAGGGAAGGGATCTGGAGGATCTGCAGCAAGGTCTGGAAAGGAGAAGGGTGGCCGGAGGAGTGGATGACAGGGCTGGTGGTACCGCTTGTCAAGTAAGGGGAGGGCTAGAAGGTAGAGGAGTACAGAGGGATCACTCTCATGCCAGTGAGTTATGAAATGTACGCAGAAATTCTAAGAAAAAGGTTAGAGAATCAGATAGAAGAGAAACAAAGTATCCCACAGAATTATACGGGATTTAGAAAAGGGATGGGAACAATAGATAACATTTACGTACTCAACTACTTGGTTAAAATAAATTTAGGGAGGAAAAGAGGGAAATTAGTCGCCTTGTTCGTAGACTTTAAATCAGGGAAGTGTTAGTGGAGAGGATAAAGGAAATTTTTACTGAAACCAGGATTAGGGTGCAGATGGGGGGGGGGGGGGGGGTGAAGGGGAGGTATTCTGGACAGGAAGAGGTCTGAGGCAAGGGTGCCCGTTGAGTCCGCTACTCTTTAATATGCTGCTGGCAGATTTAGAGGAGGAGCTAAAGGATAAAGGCAAAGGGGGAACGATTTTAAGTAATAGCAAACTATACTCTCTAGCATACGCAGGCGACGTAGTGCTGTTAGCAGACGATGAGAAGGGGATGAACCTAATGATGAGCATTTTCGAAGACTATGTGGGAACAAAAGAACTGACGGTGAACGTAGGGAAGACCAAGGTGATGTGCTTCGGAAGTAGAAAAACCAAAATAGGTTACGTTTGGAAGATGAACGGACAAACAGTGGAAAGTGTGGAGGAATTCTGTTATTTAGGTTTTTTGTTTGAGGCAGGAGGGGGAAACGAGGTGCAGGTGAGGAAAAGAATCGAGTGTGCGAGTAAAGTAATGGGCCAAGTATGGTGTATAGGAAAGAGAAGGTTCAATGACGATTGGAGAATGAGGGTTTGGTTGTTTGATGCGTTGGTTTGGGCGGTGTTGTGTTATGGAGTGGAGGTCTGGGGATGGAAGGAACATTGGAATGTGGAAAGCATGCATGAGAGATTTCTGAGATACTTCTGAGAGCCTGGAGGTTTGAAGAGAAGTTGAAAAGGGTAGAGGGGAGCAGAATAGCATAAGTATGCTTGGACGAAGTTTGGAACAAGGAGACGAGAGGCAATTTGGGAAATTTAAAATGGGAGGAAAAAGGACAAAATGAGGAGGGTTTGTGATATACAAGAAGGGGTTCTGGATTGGCAGAGCATAGAATTAGAGTTATTAGTAAGACAAGGAGAACAGAGATGGAGAAAGATTATGGATTCGAGGTACAATAGATGGTATATGATGGTCAAAGGATTAACGGAACCAGAATATTTGCAAAAAATAAAAAAGGAAGACAAATGGAATAGGGTGGTACGGTTGAGAATGGGAGAAGGAGTGAGAGCTTGTAGATATTGGATGGCTGGAGAGGACAATCTGTGCAGAGTATGTGGATACGAAATGGAAGAAGTAAGAGACACCAACGGAACAGGGCAGAGCCAAACGGGTAATCCTAGTAAAGGAAAGTAAATAAAAAGTTTATTTCAAATCATGGAAGAGCTATTTTTATGGTAAGAGGAAACGGAAGCCCTGGAAGATCGATCATTTGTAGAATTATTAGCATTAAGATTATTGTTATCATTATAAGTAAGGCGAAACATTAGAATATAAGCAGCGGTTAAGTTAGATTAATGATGGAATGTGAATATATGTACAGGGAGCGGAAGCCCTCAAACCCGTAAAACGGAGAGATTTAATATACATACATACATACATACATACACTATTTATCATTTATTATTCATTATTTATCATTTATTATTTATTATTTATTATTAATTTTTAATTTAAATTTTTCATTATTTATAATTTATCATTTATTATTTACTATTTATTATTTATAGTTTATTATTCATCATTTATTATTTATCATTCAAGATATTTAGGATTTTTAATTCATGGGAATGTCAAAAAAGTATAGTGAAGAAAAATGGTATTCACAAGCAAATTTTGGTTACAGCTTCAGATTATAAAATATAGTGTTATTGAATAAAAAAGAGAAAATAATGGAAATGAGTAATTTTTTTTAATGTACTTACGTGGAGGTACGTCGATGTCTTCTAGAGCATTCTCCCAGTCGTCGTTTAAAAGATTCGCCATGGGGTGCGATCCCATCTCACAAATCAATGTGTTCAGAGATCCCACTTCACAACCAAACACCTGAGCCATTTTTTGCAATTTTATTGCTCCCCAAAATCCCAACACTTGAGATTGACCAAAGTCGACATATTCCCTGTGTGACAAGAAATTTTGGCTAAGACCTTCGGTGATAACAGATGCCACTGTATTAATATAGTCGCACATCCTTTTTACTATACTTTTGGGAGTCTCGGTGATATTCATATCAGCACGTTCGCACTTGCTCCTGTCGATGCTCATCCCTTATCAGGATCGATCTGAGGACATTAATGTCCCAAAATCCCACTGACAAGCGCACGTATGAACTTATATTTTTTACGGAAACTTCCGGTCCCTCCATTTATAGAGTTATGTTTTCTATTGTACCTATGCAGTTGCTCTTTCTCACATCCTCGCCCACCTATTACAAAAACTGAGATACAGGTGTGAAAGAGGTCCACGAGATAAAAGGACTCAGGAAAAACAAGGATAAAACAATTTTTACTTTTCTTCTAACGTATTGTAACATTTTCCAACATTTGCAGAATTGGTAGGCACTACTCGAACACAGTAGAAAGAAAAATTTGATTGAGAATATACTCTAGTGTAAAAAAAATATTCATTTGAACAACAACATTAAAAAAAAAAGAAATTTAAATAAGAATAAAAAAATTGTTTTCAAGAATTTGTTGGTACTTTCTCAAGAAAAAAATATTAGATCCACATTCGTGAAGTAAGGTCCCAATCCCCTCCACTAGTCTAGTTTTCGTTCTGTGAAGAGACGAGGAGAGGACGGCTTATCTATAAAAACTCGAAGTAATCTCATATATGTTTCAGTTGTACCATACGCCTTGTTTCTAAACTATACAATGTCTGAGTCTCAAAGTCAAGTGTTAAGAATGAGTGGCAGCGATGATCAAGATTCTAGTGAATCTTCTTTACAAAACGTTTTACAACAAAAAAATGTTGTAAAAAAGCGAAAAGCAGTGGACGAGGAAAAATCTACTGAAAGTGAAGTTGTTAAAAAAGTGAAAAATTCACGTCCGCATCATCTTATTCTGTTCATGGCTTACGAATTGAACAATTCTGCTTTAAAAAAATCTTTGTTGGCTTGGAAATCCAACCCGATGGCCGCTTTGAACCAGTTATACGATTACTCGGTAATTGTTCACGAGGGTTATCTTTAAACCTGTCACAATGGAGACAGTTAGTAAATAAATTCGATGTAATTGCGTAATTCTTTGAATATGGATGTCCCACCCGTGGGACTTTACCGATTGTTATAAACCGGTACCAGCTTGTGTTTACTACATCATACTCTGCAAATAGCTGTTTTACTTGAGAAAATTAACGAGGAGGATGAATGCAGAGGAGTGAATGCGAGCTGAAAGGAAAAAAATTTGCCCGCTGCGCGGGCACATTCTCATCGCCCGCGGCTCGCAAGTTTGAGCACGCCTAGGGCGCGCGAATTTTGGTTCTCGCGCTTCGCGCTCGATAATATATTGATCTCGCGCTACGCGCTCGGTCTTTGTACTTCGCTACGTTTACGCAAAATCTTTGACAATTAAATGTGAAATCATCGACAGTAGTAATTTGGTGATTGTGAATTATGTTCAACTTTAATATATTAAATGTATACTATATTAATATCCGTATCTCGGCTCCGAACTGCTCTTTCAGATATACATACATACATTGATTAGCAGTTCGAACTCGAAAGTTCATTGCCTCACCACCCGATTCGGGTAGTGTTTCTAGGTGGATATTTACTACCAATGTGGGCCCACCACACCCACGACGGGCCAACAGCACGCAGGTATTCCTGAACGGTTACCCATCCAAGTACTAACCGCGCCCAACAATGCTTAACTTCAGTGATCTTACGAGAACTGGTGTTTCTAGCGTGGTATCGCCGTTGGCTTATTCAGATATAGCAAAATAAATTACAAATTTTATTTGTCCTGATTACTTTAATATTCGTTTCTTATTTGCCATTATTCTCTTGTCGTTTTTACACAAATTTAACTTGTTTGTTTGTAATGTTATTTTTCACGATTAAATCAAAAACTACACGTCCTATAAAAAAATGGATCAAAGCAAATTTGTAAATAAACTGTAGAGGAACAAATTATGACATCAGCTTAAGAACGGTTTTAAAACAAAACTGTAGTACGCATCTTTTTAAATCTTACGAATTGAAAACTGTAATTTTCCTTTCGTGTTTTTTTAGAATATTTACATAACGTGATTTTTTGTAAATATTGTGCCTCTGTTCGCAACTGTTGAATTGGACAGAACAAAAACGTCGACATTTGATGGAATCCACGAAAGTCATTTTTCACATAAAATCAATACCTTTTGATTATGATGAGAATGTAGTAATTCATTATTTTTTGTGCGATCAAAATTTGAATTTTCGATTTTTTCAAGAAAATTCAAAAAATTGTCGTGACATTCTTTTAGAAGTTCCAAAAAATAAAGTTTCTTCTCTCCTGACTTTTTTTCATATTGTGCTTTTTTTCGCCCCAAATGTTAATTCTCCTTTTTTTGGGGGGGGGGGGGATTTTGAAAATGCTCTCACTCTGACAATTTTCTTTTTATCGAAAGAAGTCGTATGGATAAATTGTCTGAATTTTTGAGTACTATGGATAGCCGTTCATGGAATTTCTAAATTTTGGAAAAAATGGTCTAACAAATTTTGAAAATGCTCTAACTTTTTGAATTTTCATCGAAAATAGCTGGTTAACGATCTCGTTAATTCTTTTTGGCCCCTGAAACTGTGTGCCAAAGCACCATTCAATCCGATTAGTCTTTCAAAAGTTATCCCGTATACAGATTGACGACAACAACGACAGACAGACACCGACGTAAAAACTATTTTTTCTGACTCAGTGGGCCTCAAAACGTCGACATTTGATGGAATCCACAAAAGTCATTTTTCAAATACACCAGAGACTCGCTATTTGAACGCGCGATCGGACGCGTTATATGAATTCCTAGAATTGCTGGTCCCCGCAGTTTCTCAGGGGGCAGGGCGAGAGACGGTTGCGACTCCGCCTCTGAAGGGACGCATGCACTATACTACGCGGTCAAGTAGATTGCGCAATATTATGGAAACGGTTCAGGCGGCCCTGTTTACCCCTGTTTACCCTGGTTACCCCTGTTTACGTTTCGCTGTACGCGTTATATGAACAAGGCTATTTTCAGGCAACCCCCGAGATTGTTCATCTATCGAGTCTCTAGTGTAAAATCAATACCTTCTCATTATGATGAGAATGGAATAATTCATTTTTTTTGTGCGATCAAAATTTGAATTTTCGATTTTTTCAAGAAAATTCAAAAAGTTGTCGTGACATTCTTGTAGGAGTTCCAAAAACTAAAGTTTTTTGTCTCTCGACTTTTTTTCATATTGTGCTTTGTTTCGCTTAAAATGTTAATTTGCGTTTTTTTCGGGGGATTTTGAAAATGCTCTAACTCTGACAATTTTCTTTTTATCGAAAAAAGTCGTATGGATAAATTGTTTGAATTTTTGAGTAATATGGATAGCCGTTCATGGAATTTCTAAATTTTGGAAAAATGGTCTAAAAAATTTTGAAAATGCTCTAACTTTTTGAATTTTTATCCAAAATAGCTGGTTAACGAACTCGATCATTTTTTTGGCCCCTGAAACTGTGTGCCAAAGCACAATCCAATCCGATCAGTCTTTCAAAAGTTATCCGCTATACAGACGACGACGACAACGACGACAACGACAGGCAGACAGACACCGACGTAAAAACTATTTTTTCTGACTCAGTGGGCCTCGAAACGTCGACATTTGATGGAATCCGCGAAAGTTATTTTTCACATAAAATCAATACCTTCTCATTATGATGAGAATGTAATAATTCATTATTTTTTGTGCGATCAAAATTTGAATGTTCGATTTTTTCAAGAAAATTCAAAAAGTTGTCGTGACATTCTTGTAGGAGTTCCAAAAACTAACGCTTTTTGCCTCTTGACTTTTTTTCATATTGTTTCATCGTTGCTGAAATGAAGGATGTCAGTATCCTTAAAAAAGAGAAAAAAGGTGTGACACTAAAGAACTTTTTTGAAACTTTTGTCCATATAACGTGTGTGTTTTGTACATATTAACTATGTTTTCATGACAACTCATGATAATATATATATCTATATCTATATATATATATATATATATATATATATATATATATATTTTAAACGCCTATGTGGATAATATGTGCATATGTGTATGAAATGTGTATGAAAAAAGTATATGAGTGATGACTTGTATGAAAAAAGACTTTGTCTTGTATGAAAACAATCACTAATAATCTTGTGCAGTATTAGTTTTTCTTCTTATATATCCTATTCCTTTCTTATTAGGCATAATACAAATTTCACTTTTTCGTTTTGTAGGTATTTCTCTAACTCTCGCTTTCATCATTTTCAAAACCTGTCCCTTGTTTCTTCTCTTGCTGTTCTCACAAGTAAGATAAGCAGGTGCAGCGTCGATCCAGGCTCGATAAGCTTATATTCATTCTGATCGATTACGAAGGAATGCGAAATCTGTTTCCGACTGATTCCGACATTCTGGTTGAAAGCTAAATCCAGTCCGAATGATTCCGCGCCATTCTGAATACAATTTTCATTTCGCCTGAACCCGGTGCAATACGGTAGCTCATCCCGAATGATTCCGTTTGTTCCACTCACAGTCCGAATGATTCCGTAGCGAAAATTTTCATTCCGTATCAATCCATAGAATGACGTGAGCTCATTCCGAATGATTCCATGCCATTCCTCCTTTAGTCCGAATGATTCGACACTTATCAGAATGAAAATTCCATTCCGCCTGACTCCGTGACAAGGCGCAAATTGATTCCGAATGATTCCGTGCCATTCAGCACTCAAACCGAATGATTCCGTATCGATCAGAATAAAATTCTCATTTAGTTTGAATCTGTTAAATGACGCGAGTTCATTCCGAATCATTCCGAACCATTCAGCACTCAGTCCGAATGATTCCGCATCGATCGGAATGAAATTCTCATTACGTTTAAATCCGTCAAATGACGCGAGTTTATTCCGAATGATTGCGTTTCATTCAGCACTCGGTCCGAAGTATTCCGCATCGATCGGAATAAAATTCTCTTTCCGTTTGAACCCGTTAAATGACGCGCGTTCATTCCGATTTATTCCGTGCTATTCCGAATTTACTCCGAATGATTCCGCACTTAACAGAATACAATGTCCATTCTGTTTGAATCCATAAAATAACGCAAGCTCATACCGGTTGATTCCGCATCATTCCGAACTCATAATGATTCCGGTTCGATCCAAATACAATTGCCACATTGCGTTTGAAACGTAAGTTGAAGAAAAAAAATTGAATGGCTCGAAATTATTCTGAATGAGACGGAATCAGTCGGAATGAGCTTGAGTTATCTGGCGGATTCAGACGGAATGGGCATTGTATTCTGATGAGTGCGGTATCATTCGGAGTGAATTCGGAATGACACTGAATCAATCGGAATGGGCTTGAGTTATGTGTATGTATGTATGTATGTATGTATGTGTATATAGTATATATGTATTTATCGCAGGGCAGGGTCGCGACCAACACCGCAAGAGCGACAAAGATGGTAATAAAGCACACTTAGGGCCGCATTATGTCTATAGATATATGCCATTCCTGCGTGGGTCGGACACCCCGATAGTATGTGTTCTAGGTACTCAGCGTGTGCATGACACGCTCTGCACCTATCACTGGGAACTTCTTGACATAGAATGTGATCACGGTATGCTAAGGTCGAAATGACACCGTCCTGACATGCGACAATAAAACTCTCTGCACCTGAATTAAGCCCTGATGATCTGTGGAAAGCAAAAGTTTGCTCCTTCGACAAGGACTGTTTTTCTACATTTCTGTGAAAGTTTCCGTGCATTTTCTTGTCGAGTAGCTGTTTATTGAAATGTTTCAACCTCTGCTTTCTTCACTTTGGCTTTTAGAGATGAAGCATCTAGATGGAGTAATGCACTTTCCTCACTTCTGATGTTAAAATTTAGACCAAGGGTCTCTGCCGCTTGCTCCGCGGCTTTGTAAAGGAACGCTCCTTCGCCAGTCATCTCGTGGTTCCAACAAACCTCTGTCTTATCACCGTCATCACTTCCTGCTTCCTCACCATTCTCAGGCGATGTTTACAAAGGTTTACTCACAAACCCCAACACAACCACTCAAACTCCAGGGAATGTTATGAAACATCTTGATACTGAAATGAGTCAAATACTTTATTCACCCTTTTTAAAAGATGAGCATGAATAATGGAAAATGTATCAACAGGTTTTACTGAAATTTCTATTTTTTGTAGATGAGACCAGAAATATGAAAAATAAAAGGCAAGATGCAAGTAGTACGGACAAGAACGATAAAGTTGATAATAATGGTGATCAATCTTTAAATAATAATAGGATACTTTCAACTCTTCCAAGAAGTTTTGCTCTGAAAGGAAATATATTACTTGAACGTCTTTCTAAGCCTGATTCTCGTGAACGTTTGAAGTGCAATGAATGTGGTACAGTTTTTAATTATGAAAAGCGTGTTAAAGATTCAAATATCTCAGAGTTTATAAGCGATGCATTAAGATTGAGAAAAACCGTAAACCCAGTTGGGAGACATCTGTTTGCCGTGGTCCTTCAGCAACTCGGTTTACCACGTGAAATCGTAGGAAACAAGGAATATTGGAAACGTAGTGTCTTATCTACACCGGTTTCGCCTCGTCTCCCTTCTTCGCCTTCTTATGACGTCTCGGCTTCACGAAAACCAAAAACTTTGCTGCTTACAACAGCAGCCAAAGTAGTACGTAGAAAAAACACAGGTTTTCAAGATTTTTGGGTAATAGACGACGAGGATAGTAGAACCAACAGCGAGAGAGAAGATAAGAGCGGGGGTAAGCGTAGCAGAAGTAAAAATCGACTTTCACCGAGAAAGGAAGGTAGCACTGGAAGTGGGAATAAAAAACCAAAAAACCTCTCACCCGCGTCTTATAGGGGTATTGATAAATTAGCTAGTGCTGTACGGAGGAAAATTTCACGAGCAAATGTAATTGACTGGTTAAAAAGTAAAACTGCTTATAATATGCACGTCCCTATCTGTCACAAATTCAAGCGAAGACATTACAATTTAAATAACATAGATCAGCTTTGGGAGTGTGACTTGGTTGATTTGAAAAGATTAAAAACTTACAACGATGGTTTCTCATACTTACTCGTAGTGATTGACACTGTGAGTAAATACGCATGGATCGCGCCGCTTCGTGATAAAACCACGTTGGAAGTAAAAAATGCTTTTGAACGTATTCTTAAAGAAAAGGAAAAACGATTTCCAATGTTTTTACAAACTGATAAGGGAAAAGAGTTTCTTGGACACATTTTCCAAAAGTTTTTATCAGAATGGCACATAATATTTTGTACTGTAGGAGATCCTCATGTTGAAGCAGCAATAGTCGAGCGCTTTAATCGCACTCTCAAGGAACGTATGTGGCGTTATTTCACACATAAAAATACTCATCGGTATATTTATGTTTTACAAAACATTGTCCAAGCTTACAATAATGCACGTCATTCGAGTATTCGTATGGCACCATCAGCAGTAACTCTAGATAATGCCCAGATTGCACTTTCAAATATACAAAGAAAATACGGCAGAAAATCGTTGAAATGTAAAAAACCTAGATATAAGACGGGTCATCTTGTGCGCATCAGTAGAGAGAGAAGTGCCTTTGATAAAGGTTATGAAGTTAGCTGGAATGAAGAACTTCTTGAAATAAAACTGGTAATTAGCTCACGCAAACAGTCGACTTGTGTTTAAGAATTGCAAGCTCTTACAGGTGCAGCTATTGAGGGACTTTTCTATGAGCGCGAATTAGCAGAAGTGTAAAAAGAAGATTAACACGATAACAGCGAGGAGTTTATAATTGAACGAGTAATTCAAACAAAAGGAGAAAGATCTAAGCACCGATATTTTGTCCAGTGGGCAGGTTATCCGGATAAATTTAACATTTGGATTCCAGCATCAGATCTCAAAGTCTTAAAATGAATGAGGATCAATTTCATATAATTTTACCAAGTAATAGTAGTATGAAGTATTTTCCAAATAATACTACTACCCGTTTTACAACTCAACTCCCCATTAAAAAAAGTTGAATAGATTTAACGCGAAAACGTATTCAGGTTAGGTTTGGTGTATTCGATTTGCTGCCATGATCGAATTGGACCTTTAAATTCAATTCTGCAATGCATTAGGCTCTATTGGGCCGAGTTTATTTTATTAAATAAAGGGAAATTATAAGTTTTTCAGGGTAGCAGTTAGTATAATTATGAAAAATAAAGTTCCCCAAATACATTCGTGCGGTTTGGGCGAGAGATATTAATTATTTAACTGAACGGAGTGATATTAACCAAACTTTGACTCCAATTCGGCAATGCACATGATTTGACAGACTCAATTCTGCAAGGTGCAGGGCGATGGACGCGGTGGGTCACTGGTAACTTCATTGTCAACAGTTGGTGTTGAATTTTTTTTTACTATTTAAAAATGTTTAAAAATTTGCAAAATAAAGTTGGAATGTTTTTTTTTCTGTAATTGGCAAGTCCCAAGTGCGAATCGCCGGAACTGAACACACGGCCCAGGCTTGGTCCAATTTCGACAGCCAAAGATCGGCTAATGTTTTTTAACGTTTAACGTTTAACGGCCAATATCGGTATTTCAATCGGCCCAGTGTTGTGCCCGTACTGGTTGCCTATATTGGCTATTCAAATTTATGAATCTACCGCCGATGTTTGGACCAGTCATGGCACACTACTGGACCAAGTGTCACTTTGATCACAGCAAAGCATGTTTCATGAGGAAAAGCTAGAGATCGGCCCAGACGCGGTGCATTACTGTTCCAAACTTCGTCTTTACTATGGCAAAACATGTTTTAATAGGAAAAGCCAGGGTCTGGCCCAGCAAAGGCGCATCACTGGGCCCAGTCTGACTTTTACTACGGCAAACCATGTTTTAAGAGGAAGAACCATAGTCTGGCCCAGTAAAGGCGCATCACTGGGCCCAGTGTGACTTTTACTACGGCAAACCATGTTTTAAGAGGAAGAGCCAGAGTTTGGCCCAGACTTGGCGCACTGCTGTTCCCAACTTCTTCTTTACTTTGGCTAAACATGTTTTAATAGGAAAAGCCAGAGTCTGCCCAGAAAAGGCGCATCACTGGGTCCAGTGTGACTTTTACTACGGCAAACCATGTTTTAAGAGGAAGAGCCAGAGTTTGGCCCAGACTCGGCGCACTGCTGTTCAAAACTTCGTCTTTAATTTGGCTAAACATGTTTCAATAGGAAATGCAAAGGTCTGGCCCAGCAAAGGCGCATCACTGGGCCCAGTGTGACTTTTACTACGGCAAACCTTGTTTATGAGGAAAAGCCAGAGTTTGGCCCAGACTCGGCGCACTGCTGTTCCCAACTTCATCTTTACTTTGGCTAAACATATTTTAATCGGAAAAGCCAGAGTCTGACCCAGCAAAGGCGCATCACTGGGCCCAGTGTGACTTTTACTACGGCAAACCATGTTTTAAGAGGAAGAGCCAGAATTCGGGCCAGACTCGGCGCACTGCTGTTCTAAACTTCGTCTTTACTTTGGCTAAACATGTTTCAATAGGAAAAGCCAGAGTCTGGCCTAGCAAAGGCCGGAATTAGGTGCCAAGTACAGGCCAAAGCCTTTATTCAGATCACGGTGCGATATTGACGGCCGAGGTTGGGCCGTTATTGATATCCACTGGTAAGCCGACGACTCAGGTCGAAATTTCCGCACTCCACCGAAGTTCACCACCGGCGCAGTACTGGCCCAGTACTGGTCACCAGTACAGATAATCGGCCATTCGCCCATTACTGGCTAACGGCTGACTCCACGATCGGCGCAGTACTATTCCGAGAGTGTAAATATTTAAAAATTTTTGAAAATACGTTCAAAAATATGGTTCATGTGTGTTCATGTGTGTCCTGCTAACAGTTCGTATATTCTATATTTACATAACGTCGTATAATAATAAATATTTGATCGGAAAAAGAGAGTTTAAAATTTGGTGTTTTAACTTTTTTGAGCTGTAGCTTATGAAGATGGCTTTTTCATGGAGTTTCAACATGTAGGTTCAGCGCAATGGTTAAGACTCCCAACTGCTAGGCGATAGATTGAGGTATAGATGTAGGTTCAATACCCCGTAGCGTTAGAAATTTTATTTGTAGTATAATATTTAAAAATGTAATATATGTATTCACTCTACACCAGGACCCATTATTATTCAAAGTCAAAATACTCGCAATCAATTAATTCTTATTTTTTTAATACCTTTTTTGTCATATCGTCAGAGTATAGCAGTAGTGGTTGCTAAAATTAAACAAAATGTTTGAATGAAATTCAAATTTTTGAAATTATAACAAATATTCGGACGATATGCAGTCGTATATAGATGCGTCCTAAAAATAATTCAATGATTTTTTATTATTTTTTACAATAACTCCGGTGATGGCGGCCAGAGTCTGGACCAGAATTGGCCGCTAAGTGCATACCGGAGTTATCATTCCAGCAACGGTACGATATTGGCAGCCGATCTTCGGAAATATTTTTGCCCATACTGGGCCAGTGTTGGGCCGTATCTATCTTCGCACTTGAGTTTACCAATCCAGTATCGGGCAATTATAGGCTAATGGATATGCCAGATTCGAACCGACCTTGGCATCCACTGCTGAGCAGAACTGTCACCTAGCATTGGGCCAATAATGGCGTCCAATGTTGGGCATGTGCTTCCAACTAGTATTGGGCCTGTTTCGGCCGCCGATTGCATACCGTAGTTACACATTCAGCTATGGCCTAATACTGGCAGCCGAATTGTGACAACATTTTTGCCAGTCCTGGGCCAATGTTCGGCCGTATTGGAATTCGTACTTGGGAATTAAACAGTTTTTACTAAAACTAGAACAAGAAAGAGCGCGCTATATAGCCTTCCCAAACTTTTCCAGTTCTCTTCTATATGTATTATACTCTTAGATTAAAATAAAATTAGAACTGAATTATTCACAAAATAATTACTTCTGGAATAATGAAATTGCATTATAGTTGTTTTAATTATCTTGTTAATTATAGTAATCTTAATCTTATTTTATTTGGAAAAAATGTATTTACCTATAATGATTCAACATATTATAATATTTTTCAACTAAAAGTCGCATAAGTTTTTAAGTACGTTTACGAGTAAGGAATTTTGAAATTTTGGAAATTTGAAATTTTTGAATTTTTGACAAAGTTACATCTGTGTGGTATCAAGGGGTTGTTTCATAACGTTAAGGGTTGGAGCCCAAAAATCGGTCTTGGTATTTTTGAGGATGTTTATAGTTGCCCAGAACCATATGGACCATCAACCAAAACGACTGACGTTTTCTAACCCCTTCATTGTCTTCGTAATTTACATTTCACAAAGGTGACTCAACAAATTCCTGGCTTTCAATTGTTACTAACAATTGGATATTTATCATTTTTTTTAGTTTACAGAATTCTAAGGTTCACCTTGCAGCAAGATAGATAAATACCCGTCTTTAAACTGTTATAAACAATGCAGTGTTTTTAATTTTTGTATCGCATCCAGGTTCATTAAAATAACAACTCCACCATATGATTTCGGCATTATTTATAGCTCAGAGTTTATAACTTTTTAAAGCGTCTCTTGGGCCCCAATTAAAATGTGTGAGCACCTTCACTTCAAAAAAAAAATCAATTTTCTTGTACAAAATGCTAGCATACCATAGCCTAGCATCTCCACTGTTTGAAATCACAAAATACTAAAAATGCAATTCGACAACCGGCTTGGCATTTCATCGGCTCTTAAATTCCGAAAAACCGCATTATCGCAAGTTATTCCTGCGCTGCAACCATAAACACTACAAGCCGAACCCTCTGTATACGGTCAGTACAAATTTACTGAAAAATAATCTTTTTTAAGATTTTACTGTGTAAATAAGGTCTCTGATTTTTTGGCTCCTGAAAAAAAACCAAGACCGATTGTTGGACTTGAACCCTTAACGTTAAAAAGCAACCCCTCGATACCACGCAGATATGACTTTCTCAAAAAATAATCTTTTTTATGATTTTATTGTGCAAATAAAGTCTCAGATGTTTGGGCGCTTCAAAAATACCAACATCAATTTTTGGGCTCCTATCCTCAACGTTTAAAAGCAACCCCTTGATACCACGCAGATGTGACTTTGTCAAAAAATAATCTTTTTTTAAATTTATTCTGTGTCAATGGGGTCTCTGATTTTTAGGCTCTTTAAAAAACCAACACTGATTTTTGGGCTCCAACTCTTAACGTTAAAAAGCAACCCCTAGATATCACGCAGATATGACTTTCTCAAAAAATAATCTTTTTCAGAATTTTATTGTGTTGTTACACAACAATACCGCCAATTGTTCGAACAAGGGCGGTTTCGGGTTTTCTGTTGCCCCTCCAAAGAATGACAGCTCTCAGTCCTTCCTCCTACGGTAATTGTAGTTCGAATATTGGCGCGCTGCACTCCCCTCTCTCTATTAGTACTAAGTTACGTCACGCGCGGCGTGACGAGCGGGCCCCGGGCGAGGTTCAGTCCCGCGGCCAGTTCGTCAGTTGAACATCGACCGAGACCCAGCGAGCATCTCGCCTGTTCCGAAGTATCGGTCACCCGTGTGTATACTCTTCGGTTCGCGGAAGGCTCGCCGGTTAGCAATATAGCCATATCGAGACAATCAGAATTTAGTGCGGTTTCCTGCCCTGTACAGGGACCACCCACCACAGTGTAGTTTTTTTTTGTCACGAATAAAGAAAAAGTTCAATTAGTGAAAAGTTCATCGTTACCGTTATTCGAGGATACCCCCCCCCCCCCCCCTAGCTCCACGGATTAGCGACCGGTCTCAACCAGACTTCCGGAAGATACTTGAAGGGCACCTACCATGTCGTCGCCGCCTCCAGATGTGCTCCCTTCGGAATCGAAACACGTAAGTAATTTGTTCCGCTCAGTGACCCTACGGTTAGTTTAAATTTCTTTTGAGTATTTAAGCCTCCCGTCAAGCAAATCTCACCCTCACGATCCTCTCCGTAGGATCGGAGTTCATTAACTTACACCTCTAAGATCGTTGCCCTTCTCTCTATCCTGACCGTAAGATCGGAGAATGAGCCAACTTAATTAAATATAGTTTCTCCTCACGATCCTCATCGTAGGCTCGGAGAATAAGAGAATTCTGATAGGCTCAGAACCGCTCACGATCCTCTCCGTAGGATCGGAGTTCTTTAAATTACACTTTTAAGATCGTTACCCTTCTTTCGATCCTCACCATAGGATCGGAGAATGAGCCAACTTAATTAAATCTAGTTTTTTCCTCACGATCCTCATCGTAGAATCAGAGAATAAGAGAATTCTGATAGGCTCAGACCCGCTCACGATCCTCTCCGTAGGATCGGAGTTCTTTAAATTACACTTTTAAGATCGTTGCCCTTCTCTCGATCCTCACCGTAGGATCAGAGAATGAGCCAACTTAAGTAAATCTAGTTTTTCCTCACGATCTTCACCGTAGGATCGGAGAATAAGAGAATTTTGGTAGACTCAGACCCGCTCATGATCCTCTCCGTAGGATCGGAGACCGCTGTGGGTACCGCCAGCCTGGTTCCCTCCATCGCGATCCTCCCTGTAGGATCGGAGGCCCCACCTTCGAACTTTCATAGACCTGGAACCTGTCGCCCGATCCTCCCTGTAGACCGGAGAGCAAATCGACGAGACTTAAGAAACACCTATCTCTCTTCACGATCCTCACCGTAGGATCGGAAATTAAAGGTAACGTGCCTTTTGTAAACCTGGAACCCGTCTCCCGATCCTCTCTGTAGACCGGAGAGCAAATCGACGAGACTTAAGAAAAACCTACCTCCCCTCACGATCCTCTCCGTAGGATCGGAGGGTAACCCGCCCTTGGGTTTTTAACCGTCAGACCGCTCCTCACGATCCTCCCCGTAGGCTCGGAGATTCCCGAGAAGACGGCAATCTGAACGCTCCTCGCGATCCTCCCCGTAGGATCGGAGGCTCTGTCCTCTACGGCCCTGACACTTGATCAGTGAAGCCACTTTTCTTTTGTTGGGTAAGGCTAATAAGCTATCTTTATTATTTACCCTTAACAGTGTGAATAAAGTCTCTGATTTTTAGGCTCCTGCAAAATACCAACTTTGTTTTTGGGGCTCCAACCCTTTAAGTTGAAAAACAAACTCCTTTATACCATGCAGATATGACTTTCTGAAAAAATAATTTTTTTTTTTATATTTTACTGTGTCAATGGGGTCTCTGATTTTTAGGCTCTTTAAAAATACCAACACCGATTTTCGGGCTCCAACCCTTAACGTTAAATAACAACCCCTTTATACCACGCCGAATATGACTTTGTCAAAAAATAATCCATTTTAGAATATTACAGTGTAAATAGAGTCTTTAATTTTTGGGCTCTTTAAAAATTCCAACACCGAATTTTGGGCTCCTACCCTTAACGCTAAAAAGTAACTCCTTGATACCGCGCAGATGTGACTTTGTCAAAGAATTATCTTGTTTAGAAATTTACTTTGTAAATGAAGTTTATCATGTTTGGGACTCGGAATTTTATAGGGTGAATAGAGTCTCTGATTTTTGGGCTCTTTGAAAATTCAAATTCGAATTCATAGATAGGCGTTTGATTTTTTAGATGTAGGGGTGGTTTTTGCAAGAAAAAATCAAGCATTCGTGAGCCCAAAAACATTATTTATAATCATAACGTACTTACAGTTGTACACTTCAATTCTACTTTAATTATTAGAATTGCATAAAAAATTATATTTACAATGAGGTGAACAGAAAATCGAAAAACGTTTATTATATCGGGAGTTACTAATATTATCGAAAACTAATTATTTAAAAAAATTAAAATTCACTGTAATAACAAAAAGCTATTTGTGCACTTATTTTATTATAATAAATGTTCGAACGTTATCAAATTTGAAAATCTGTCTACTTTTATTGTTAGAACTCCTTCTTCACTTCTAATATAATAATATTATCATATATTATAATAAAATAATTAAAAACAAAAAAAGATCAGAAAAAAATTTCAAAATTCAATACTTGTAAACGTACTTAAAAACTTATGCGACTGTTAGTTTGAAATTATTAAAATAAGTTGAATCATTATAGGTAAATATATTTTTTTCAA
Organism: Andricus curvator; assembly: GCA_932195095.1. NCBI lineage: Eukaryota > Metazoa > Arthropoda > Insecta > Hymenoptera > Cynipidae > Andricus > Andricus curvator. Next base: position 29,993 of record CAKNYM010045998.1, read on the forward strand.
ATGAAATAAGATTAAGATTAACATAGTTAACAAGATATTTAAAACAATTATAATGCAATTTTATTATTCCAGAAGTAATTATTTTGTGAATACTTCAGTTCTTATTTTATTTTAATCTAAGAGCAACGTACAAAAAGAAAGAGAACTGGAAAAGTTGGAGAAGGCTATGTAGCGCGTGCTTTCTTGATCTAGTTTTAGTAAAAACTGTTTAATTGTTGCCAGTTACAGAAAAAAAAACTTTTCAACTCTATTTTGTAAATTTTTAAACATTTTTAAATAGTAAAAAAAAATTCAACACCAACTGTCGGCAATGAAGTTACCAGTAACCCACCGCGTCCATTGCCCTGCACCTTGCAGAATTGAGTCTGTCAAATCATGTGTATTGCCGAATTGGAGTTAAAGTTTGGTTGATATCACTCCGTTCAGTTAAATAATTAGTATCGCTCGCCCAAACCACACGAATGTATTTGGGCAACTTTATTATTCATAATTATACTCATTGCTACCCTGAAAAACTTATAATTTCCCTTCATTTCATAAAATAAACTCGGCCCAATAGAGCCTAATGCATTGCAGAATTGAATTTAAAGGTCCAATTCGATCATGGCAGCAAATCGAATACACCAAACCTAACCTGAATACGTTTTCGCGTTAAATCTATTCAACTTTTTTTAATGGGGAGTTGAGTTGTAAAACGGGTAGCCTTATGTAATGAACAGTGACACTGAACGTGATGAACTTGAAGATAACGAAAATAGAAAAAATTATGAAAGTAACGTGTTGGATGGTGTGTGGAAGAAACCGCTAGACTCCTTCTTTCGACCTGGTGTTTACAGAAAGATACGTGATCTCGTTAAAGCCATAAATGATACATACAACGATTGGACGTGATCCTGTGAAACTAATTTTTAGAGAAGAAGAAGATTGCCATGTATGAATTGAAAAAATTTGTTCAGATACTTGTAACATAAGTGGTCGTCACTTTTTTGTAATTAGTGAAAAATTATCACAGATTCTAGGTTTCGCACCGCAGGAAATGGTATCTGTTGATACACACTTTGCTTATCATCCACCTAGCCTAGCTCGAAGTCTTCCTGAAAAAATATTTATTTACTGTGATATAGTGAACCACCCATCACAGGTGATGCTCAAACGCCACTTTTGCGAATAATTCCTGTTGCAACTCAAAATTACGTTATTTGCATTCGAGTTAGTACTCTCATTGTCACACTTCATTTCAAACGAATTGATTAGAAAAAAAATAAAGCCTGTATCCAGTGCATGTTTTGGGAATGCAACCAGAAGAAAAGAAGGAAAAAAAGAAATGAACAGAGAATGTGTCCTTACGTGGAATATTATACGACACAAGTGGGAGGGGGCGATATATCAAAAGTTTATGCCGGTTCGAGATATCAGAGAGGACATGGAATTTGAAGTTTTCGTGGGGGCCTTTTCCGTCGAGATTTACCGATACTTGCGCGCGGTGCACGTACAGTCGGTAAGAAGGTTTTACGCGCAGGAGTTAAGGTTTTAAACGATGTTGACAACGAAACTCCTCTTAAATATGCTTACAATAACCGCTTTAAGGAGTCTGGAGACAACCTTAAGAGATGAGCAATTGACAAACTTGAAAATCTCATAAGCGGATCTGATTATAAAATTGCAGCAAGATATTTAAACACTTAGTTGAATAGCGCGCGCGGTGGATCGCGTATCGTAGGAAGAAAATGTAAGAGGAATATAAAAAAAAGGAGTCAAGAGAATCCGTCGAACTAATGCGAACAATAATAAAAAAAGTAGTAAAAATAAAAATAAGAAAAAGAAAACAAAGAAGAAGACAAGGAGTTAGATTACAAGAAAACAGAAACGTGGCAGTTTATTTGGTGAAAAGAATCAAATTATTGATATTTTTGGAAGTAAGTGAAATTGAGTAATGCCCTTTTTACACTCCCATTCCAGCGAATGTTTGAAAACTGAATTGGATCTTTTTCAACTACCGCCTACTCAAACTTCTATAGAGAGCGCGCAATGGATCCATTACAAACCCTTTTCCTCCTTGACGGACGATTCTCCGATAGAATTCATTATCCCTGGTCACGGCGAAGAATACATCGATCTCCCACACACGATGCTCAGTGTAAAAGTCAAATTGCAAGCTCCACAAAAAACTGCAGCAAATGCTCCGTATTTGGAAAAACTGGCACCAGTGAACAATCTACTTCACTCAATGTTCAATCAGGTGGACGTGTACTTCAATCAAAAACTCGTATCCCCACCAAACAATGCTTATGCATACCGCGAGCATACATCGAAACATTACTCAATTATGGACCAGCAGCAAAAAAGAGTCATCTGACAAGCGTCCTGTGGTATACCGACACTGCGGGAAAAATGGAAAATTTTTCAACATAGCGTACAGGTTTCGAAATCCGTCGAGGATTCTTTGGTGCAGGCGAGACAGTGGACCTTATCGGAGATTTTGCATTGCGATATTTTCAACCGGAACAAATTTCTTCTCAACGGTGTCTAAATGCCTATATGTTGACGGTTATCACACCCTATTTTCTGGAACTGGTATTCATTTTCTAAATGAGGGTAATGACATTGATCGTTATGATTACGATAATGGTTACTGTCTTTTTGCTTTTGACCTCACACCTGACCTATCTGCAAACTGTTATTCTCACTGGAATCTAGTAAAACATGCTAGTCTTCGCATCGAGGTAAGATTCGAGGAAGCACTTGTCAAGACGATGAACTGCATTGTTTACGCTGAATATGATAACGTTTTAGAAATAGGCGCGTTCAGACAAGTTATTGTTGAGTTCGGAGGATAAGATCTAACGTCCACTTCTCAGAATCTGTGATCATAATTCATTTTGCTCTATGTAACACCTGTTTACACGAGCAGCATCAGTCCTAAGTAAACATGCGAGTTGTAATCAGCGGTCATTACACCGGAAACTGTCGCGTTGATTAGTTGCCAACCCTACCATCACATAAACTTTCTTGCCAAGAAGGGGATATGGTCTACGTAATAGATATTCAAGGATTCCGAAGTCTCGAAGATCAGTTTATCCCCAAAGAAGTGGCTCTAGTTGCTATGGATAAAAATTATACTGCACACTGGATATCAGCACCACCACATCCCTTCTCAGACCTGCCTAATCGAACACGACAACAAAACAATTGGCTCACGTGTTATTATCATGGGATCGAGTGGTTCGAGGGAGACGTCCCAGTGAAGCATTTACTCTGAAACCTCAGAGAAGTCGCCAAAACAGCAGGTCAGATATACACACGTGGGCGGGAGAAAGCTAAACTTTTGCAAAATATTATGAGTAGGCAATTTGTCAATTTAGAGGAATTAACATGTCCTGGTTTCAAAAAACTAAATATCACCAACAAGTACTGTTTCCATCATGGTTTGAAGAAGGGAAAAGTCTTCAAATGTTCTCTGAACAATGCTTCGAAACTAAAAAATTGGTTGCAGGATCATAGAAAAGAAGAAGTGATGCTCCGCAATATACCCAACCGTAATCAGATCCTGTCTTCAATCAAAAAAATCAAAACTTCCACAATTAGTAAACCTCTACCAGAGTCGGTGGCATTGCGGACGGGTGTGGATAACATTGAGAGTTCAGTGGACAAAATCAATGAGCAATCTATATCACGTGAAGTAAATCAGTTATTACCAAATTTACCATCGCTTGCCAATCCGGGAAAAAAGAATGAACAGTTTGGAGGTTCTTCAAGCAATTCGGACTATTCCAGCGTGTACAACTTGGGTGTTTCCAGCGGATCGGGTTCCGAAAATCTGGATGAGACCGGTCTGTATAGTTGCAAATCTTGATGGGGCAAAGAAACCTGGATCGCACTGGATTGCCATGCACGTGAGTAAAAATGGCCGAGGAACGTACTTTGACAGCTATGGGTTGCCGCCTCTTACCCCTCCACATCTTTATCGCCTGCGAGGAAATTGCCCCTTGTTCAGGTGGAATACAACGCAATTACAAAGTGCGTCTTCGGATGTGTGTGGTCAGTTTTTTGTTATGTTCCTTCATCATATGTGTAATGGTTATTCTTTGTGTGAGTTTACCAAACTTTTTGCGGATAATTTATCAGCAAATGATCGAGTTGTTTTGAATTTTCACAAAAGACTATTAAATAAATGTAAAATTAAGTCTAGCGTTTTGCGAAAACCAAAAGACGTGCTTCAAGGGGGGTATTATTATCATGGGGTAATTAATACACATATTGCATCTTGCGTTTAATCTTGTTCGTCACAACTTGCTCCATTATGTCTTTTATTAGTAAGGTATGCGTATTTTATATCTATAGTCTTACGAGTCATTCGCCTGCTCGCATCGTTTCTCGTTTCGTCGCTCTCTCTCTCTCTGTTTTATAATCTTCTTAGTTTATAATATATGATTAACCGTTCACGTTTTTGTATGGATGAGTGTGTATGTGTGTTTGTGTAGAGGAAGGAGTTCGAAATTTTAAGTAGAAAATTATCGGTATCTCAGACTACGAAAATGTAATGAGTTATAAAATAATCTTTAGTTTGTATGTATGCATATTTAACTCTAAGATAGGTTTAGATTTTTCTGGAATATAGAACAGTTTCAGTAGGTATATTTCGATGTAAGTTTTTATAACGTGGTGGCTAGTCACCCGTTATGGATCCCTCCCCAGCTGTCGAGAATTATTATACAAAGCTCAACATTTGACCGTGATTATTCGCATGGCCGGCATGAGCTCAAATCTAGAGATAAGATCATATTATAACTTAAGTTGTATGAATGGAAGCGAATTTATTCTTTTGTTTAATTGAATGAGAGCGAATTTATTTTTATTAATTTTGGAGAAAAATAGTACACAGATAGCCATTATATTAGGAAAGTCAAAATGAAACTTATGTGAAGGACTATTAACTAGTAGGTTAGATTAGATACCTGGAGTTGTAAGGTAAAAGGGAATCGGACGTCCTACAGTTATCCATGAAATCGCCGAGTTCATTTAGGAAGGAAATCCGACAGGGAAAAACACTGCCACCAACTCCAATCACCGACGCCACACACTATGCCACCCGCACCACCTCACTTGGCCAAGCTGACCACACACATCCACGGTCGTGTTACAGTACATACGATTATGGGGCCCAACCGGATATATATATATATATATATACTCACAAAATGATTCCAACTAGAAGGACTATTGGTAAAATACCAGGCCATGCCGGAGCTGATACCTGTCACAACATACGGAAGCATCCATCTTGTGCCGGTCGGCATTCCACATACCGGAACGGTCCGAATTCCATCGACTTGAGTCCCGAAAATCGAGCTTGTGAGGGCAGCACCGACCGGACAGAGAATTTGGCGCGAGTTGGAAGGAACCGGCGAACGGAGAGGACGCAGGAGCTCAGTTTCGTGTCAGCCATCGACTAGTCACGAGTAAGGGACTATAGATAATTTGCCTACGTGCTTGGACGAGTCCACTTTATCTTGCCAAAAAGGGCGTCAAGGAAACTAAAGAGAACTTACTGATTCCAAGGCTTAAGGTAGGCGTCATGTCTTCTGTTCTTCCTTTTTTTGTTCTGAGGTTAATTAGAGTATGAGGGTGTTTGAGTTTTGGTTTCGCATAGTTCAAAAAATTTTGAGGCTACTTTGATTAATTACACAGGCAGGCACCATGTTTGGTGTAGTAGACCTGCTCCTTTTGAAAACTTTTTTTTACTACGTTAGGATTAAGCATTTTAGTGTGAAATCTAGTTAATTAATGATAAACGATATTAATGTGTCTTAATAGGCTTCCAATTTCCTTTGTTTAAATTTAAGTATACCAAATGGCAATCATGGTTTGTGTCTGGATCTTCTTATATATTCACTTTTTGGCTATGTATCAATTCAAGTTTAAAGGTTATTAAACTTTCCATAGTTACTAAGTTTTTACTAAACTTAAAAATTCGAAGCACTTTTTCTCGCCCTCTTGAATCCCTCTCCCTGAGCTATCTTAGTTTAATTTAATAAGATCAAATTTCGTAAACATTTCGGAGTGACGCCGAGGAGGTATCTGGCGCCTGACAACACAGGAAGTGTAAAATCAAATTACTTTTTCTGTTCCTAAGCTATCGCTGCCGTTACGTAGCGTTGCTCCCCGCTCATGTCCCATGAGCCTGAGAAAATCGTTATAAAAATGGCGCCCAACGTGGGGCCACAAAAGTACAAAATGGGACAACTTTTTAATTAAAAATTTTAAACTTTTTTTAATTGGGAGGCAAATATCTAAAAGACCGAACCATGATTGTAGCCATCTTGTTTTCAGTCATTTTTCTTTTTTTTTCTTTTATAGGACTGGATATTTCTAGATTCTATAAAACATGTGATATATTAGTCACCTGGAGAAATTGATTGTTGTTGGTTCTGTTTATTGAACCTTCTTAATAAAAAAAAAAATTATACTGTGATTTATTGAAATTTTATGATTTATACTTGACAGCCGAGATAGAAAGGCCTCGCGTTACGCGCAATGGGGATAATGCACCCCCACCATCGACTTTTAATGCCCCTCTGACAACTTCGTGTGTTCCGATATCGGGCTTCCCAACGGATTACAATGCGCTTACGGTTACGGAACCCCAGTTCACGCCAACAACGAAGGTTGGCAGCGTAACTTTTGCGCGTAACTTGACGAACGTAGTTAAGTTTTCTCCACACACACACACACACACCGCACCCTTGTATACACCCGCGAGACGCTCTACTATGATTCCTTCAGCCTTTCCGGAAGTAATACACAGTCGACGGGAATCAGAATGACTTCTTCCACAGCTGATCGCGCGTCAACTAGTGGCTTTGGGAATGACTTCCACTCGATGAGTTTTCAAAGTTTCTCGAGACGTCGAGAAGAGGAAATCCATTCGAACGCGAGTTATGTCACGGCCACTTTACCAAGTACTAATCCATTTTTGGATTCATTCGTACCGGTGGATGATCCATTTCGCACCGATAATATCCCCTATTGACATTTGGATGATCTGTCGAGAGTTCGAATGTCCTCTCCTAACCCAGTAAGCGGATTGCCGACAGGTCTAGGTCAGCGAAGTAGGGATGATATTCATTCGATAGTGCAAAAATGGAACATCAGCTACGATGGAAAGCGTGATAGCAGTGTGGAGGAATTTCTGACCCAAATCGAGGAATGCAGAAAGGGCAGTTCCTTAACGGATGAGGATCTTTTCAGAGTGCTCCCGTTTTTATTAAAACCGCCCGCTCAACATTGGTATAGGTTCCACCGGGAAAAGTGGGAGACATGGCGGCAATTTACCATCGCATTCAGGCGTAGGTATGGGGGAATGAATTTTAAGATGCGAGTCAGGGATGAAGAGCGTGAAAGGACGCAGGACCCAAACGAACCTATAGCAGACTATCTGCTGAAAGTTCGCCTGATCTTTCAGCATTACGATCCTCCGATGTCGGAAAGGGAGCAATTGCGAATGGCAATAAATAATTTGCACCCTAAGTATTTAGAGGCCCTTCCTAAAACGAATTATCGTACTTTTGAGGAATTAGACGATGCTGGCGGAAGGTTCGAAACATCCAAACTGATAAGTAAAGCGTACATACCCCCTCCACCTACGCAAGATAGCGTTTTGCCCGAATTTACCTACCGTAACAGGGTCGGAAAATCGGAAGGGGTGGCTGCCACCGAAAATGAGCCTACAAGCCCGAACAAACCAAACAACGGAACGAGCGGTAATAATAAAAACATAATAAAAGGCGAGGCGGTAGAGGCCGAGAAAAACTTAACGAAATTATAAACGAAGACCGAGCAATTCACCCACCAAGTAACCCTAATTCAAACAGCACTTCGAAAAATGCGTGTGCTGTACTAAGCCCTCCAGAAGTACATACTTCCACGGTACCACATTTTTTTGGTACACGTCCTACTTTTGGCGCTTATCCGCCTTAATTTAATTATGGGTTTTACCCCGGCTTTCCTCAGGCACAAATGATGTCCGCTAATTTTTGTTATCCTCCAATGGGTGCCCACGCTGTTGAAGAGTCGAATCTGTCGACTGCTGCGGTGGCCCCAAATGTGAGAAGTGCGAATCCTCAGGCGCCAGCCCCCTTAGTGTGCACTACCGCTGGCGGCACTTTAAGAGGGGAGCGCGGCAGCTGTTGGAATTGCAATGAGCAAGGACAACTTTTTCGTGCCTGCTCCAAACCTAAAAAGGTTTTCTGCCACAGTTTTTACCAACCCGGACAATTTTCTACGAACTGTAGCGGATGTTCGGGACCCAGGTCGGGAAACGAGTAAGGGTGAGTGACTCTAGGGTCCGATCACTCCGCCTTTTCGTTGTTAAAGCCCCTCAAATTTCGTTAGATCAAGTCAATACGGTACTTGATGAGCGGCGCCTGTTTATTACTGTTAGTGTCGATGGTCGGTCACTACACGGACGCTTTGATCCAGGCTCGTGTTGCACCTACATAGGTAAGCCAGCCTTCGAAAAATTTTCGAGTTTGCTTGAGAAATTAGCGGATCAACCACGTCCGGGTATTATGTACCCCAACGGAGTGATCGAGGAAACTGCCGGACAAGGCATTTTACCCCTTAAGTTTTTAGGTTTATGCAATTTCTTGCAGATTAGTTTCGCACCAACATTCGATTGCGATGTGTTATTTGGTCACGATTTTGCAGAATTATTTGATTTTGATGTTAGATTTAAGCCTCGTATTTGGAGAATAGAAAACGGTATTTGGCGAACCTATCAAGAACAGGAAATTGGTTCTAAGGCTAACATACCGTCGGAAATATCGGATAATCGCGGAGAGATTGCTAATAATTCTTTGACGAACGAAGTCGCGCGAGCCTGTGCATCCTTCCGAGGCAAAATACTTCGACGATTTTCTTAAAAGAAAAATTCGTTCTATGCCAGCCAAGCTTCCTGCTACCCATATGGTAGAATACCATATAGACATTCAAGGACACGCTCCCATTAGGCATGCTTATCGGCGCCTTCTCCTAAGGTTGCAGATTCATTAAGAGAATCTGCCCAAAAGCTTGAAGCTGAGGGAATAATAAGTCCTATTAAAAGTGAATGGTGTAACCTAGTGGTAATGATCAGGAAGCCTGACGGAGATTATAGGTTTTGTATTGACTTTAGAAAATTAAATGAGGTAGCCAAGAAAGATGCATACCCTATGAGAAATATTAGCTCAATTTTAGACAAGCTTTCATCAGCGCGATATATCTCTAAGATTGACCTTAGTCAGGCATTCCATCAGATTCCTCTCCGAGGAATGTAAAGAATTCACTGCTTTCCCAGTACCGGGCAAGGGGCTTTATCATTACAATCTTATGCCGTTCTGGTTATCGCGAGCTCCAGAACCGTTTCAGCGATTGCTGGATCGACTGATAACACCAGAAATTGAACCCCATGCATTTGCGTACATGGACGACATTATTGTAGTCAGTGAGACCTTTGAGGAGCATATTAATTGGTTGGAGAAAGTCTTAGATGTGATCATTAATGCTGGACTTACGGCCAATCCCGATAAAAGCGAATTCGGTTGTAGTCAAGTATGATATCTCGGATATTTGGTGGATAAAACGGGAATGCACCCTGACTCAGAGAAAATAGAGCCAATAAAATCTCATCCGGCTCCTACTAATTTGCGCAAACTTAGACGATTTCTGGGTATGGTATCGTGGTACAGGCGGTTCATAAAGGATTTCGCTCAAAAGGCAGAACCACTCCATCGGTTATTAAAGAAAAATCGAAGATTCGAGTGGGCGAAAGACCAAGAAAAGGCCTTCCAAGAACTGAAATCCGCGTTAATCTCCGCTCCCACGTTATCTAGACCAGATTTCAGTTTTCCGCTTTGTTTACAAACGGACGCAAGTAGTACGGGTTTAGGAGCCATCCTCACACAAATCCAAGATGGTGTAGAATACGTCATAGCCTTTGCTAACCGATCCTTTGCTAACCATCCATGGGAGATTAGGTAGATGGTCCCTTAAGTTGTTACAATACGACTTCGAGATTAAACACAGAAAAGGGGCCATGTACCAGACGCGCTATCGCGTATGTTTGAGCCGGACTCTGAAGTGTTATGTGCCATTGGAGAGACTGACGATCTTTGGTATACCCGGAGACCCAAATTGGTCAAAGAGATGCCATATCAATTTCCAGATTGGAAATTGGAGGGCAATAGACTCTACTGCCATCGCCCTGACCATCTGACCGATCCGTTACTGCCTGACTTGGAGGCCTGGAAGCTGGTCTTACCTTTGGAGCTTCGCAATAAGGCTATTAGTGAGGCACATGACACGACAACTTCCGGACATTTAGGGGTTGATAAGACCTTCCAACGTCTGTCGCTGCTCTACTATTGGCCCGGAATGTTCAATGACGTAACCAAATACGTCCGAGCATGCCAAATTTGTCAAAAGATGAAGGTGGACCATGCAGGCCCGGTAGGCCTGATGGGTAAGCGGGTGATGGGGAAGCGGCCAGTGGTAGCGGCGGATATGATGGGTCCGTTTCCACCCAGTCGCTCTGGTTACCAGTATGTCTTGTTCTTCCAAGACATGTTTACCAAGTGGATCGAGGTCCTACCATTAAGAAAGGCCAATGCCGCTAACGTTCAAAAGGCATTCGAAGAAACTATTTTCTTTAGATGGGGAACTCCGGAAGTACTGTTCACCGATAATGGTCCAGAGTTTGTGAACAAATTGATTTCAAAGGCCGCTTCGAAATTAGGGATAATACACTCGACTACCCCACCGTATCATGCTCAAGCTAATCCGGTAGAGAGGGTTAATCGTGTGCTAAAAACCATGAATATCATCTTTCGTAGAAGGTGATCATCGTAGCTGGGATAAACATCGTTCCGATTTCCGCTTTGTGTATAATACCGCTGTTCACAGATCGACTCGTGTGTCGCCAGCGCTTTTAAATTACGGTAGGGAGCCTACACTGGCAAAAACGTTAAGGATACAGGAAGAGGGAGCCCCCGATATAGCGTGATTAGCCGTAGAGGATTGAGAATGTAGAACTCAGCGTTTGCCGGACCTTAGAGACTTAGTCGCACATCACTTGGATATAGTGTCCGATTGTCAGGCGAAGTATTTTATAATCGCAGGAGACGAGACATCCGGTACGAAGTAGGTGACGTTGTGTGGCGCAGGACTTATACGTTGTCCTCAGCTATGAATAATGTCGCGAAAAAGTTATTCTTGAAATATGCCGGTCCATTCAAGGTTGTAAAAGTAGTATCACCAGTATTGTATACCATTAATTTAATTTTTTTTACCAGTAATTTATGAAATTCAAGATGAGGCCAGGATAATCGAGAAAGCTCATATAAAAGACATAAAATACTACTGGTCGATCGATCTGAACTTAGTAAACGAAGGTCCTTTTTCGCAGAGTGAAGATGAGGAAGAAGATTCCGAAATACCGTCCGGAGACGGTACAGGAGCTTCGAAGGCGTCGGGGCCACGCCTGCCGCCTGTATATCCGGAGACCCCTCGCCATCAACCAAGCCTCCCTGGTTCGCCATCGGTGGGAGCCCATCGACCGGACGGACCGGTTCCCTTCGTTCCCGGCGGTGGTTCAGGATCGTCGCTACCGGCCAGTGACGGTGCCGGAGCTAGAGGAGAGAACCGGAAAGCCAGGAAAAGAGGAAGACCCCGAAAGAGAACAGCCGATAATCCAACCGGAAGTGCTGCCGGTACCAGAGGTTCAGCCGAAACCGGAAATGCAGCCGGAACCGGAGGTTCCCCTGGAGCCGGTAGTTCGACCGGAACCGGTAATCCAACCGGAACCGGAAGTGCTGCCGGTTCTGGAGGTTCAGCCGGACCCGCAAATCGAACCGGAACCGGAGGTTCACCCGGGGCCGGTAGTCCGACCGTTACCGAGGGACCAGTTAGGAAGGGAAGGGCCAGTGAGAGTCCAGGGGAAGTCGGTGATAGCTCGACAGAGGGGCAGCCTCATGTTCGGAAGAGGGAAAGACCTCGGCGTCGTACCCTCGGCATCCCGATCACGCAACTTGTCCTTTGTCGTGGTCTGGGAAGACCCCGTAAGCTCCCAAGGAGCAATACCGAAGGTTTCGCCCCACCCAAAGCCGAAAGGATGGAGAAGGAGGAGAAGGGGCCTCGCCGGAGTAGGCGACTTGCAGGAAAATAGGGCACTCTCCAAATCCTTCCCCGCCCCGAAGCCGAAGGTGGAGATCGGAATTTCTTGGTGATAATTAGAGGACGACGACTTTCAACTAAGGGATTGCGAAATGCCTTCCCCCCATCAGAGCATAGATGCTCAGGTCTCGCCTCTGCTCGGCCTGCCCCCGCCTCCTGCTCAGACAACGTATACTGGGTTGGAGCGCCCCGGGGTGTCTTCACTGGGACCTGATGAAGATCGAAAGCCCGAGTGGCCCGCGTCTTCAGGGAAGTTCGACATTCAAGTCTCAGCCCAACTAGGGTTGCCTCAGGCCCCGAGTCTGGCGTCGGCTTCGCTGGGCGGAGGCTTCTCGGCTTCGTCACCCAAACCAGGCGTGTTTATGGGCCCAGGCCCTTGGCCAGCTCCGATCTCATCGGGTAGTCCGAAGCCGATCCAGGGGTGGCCCCAGAACCGGCAGCCGGAACTCTGTTCTTCCGCTGCCCGCCGGATGTTCCGAAAGGAAATTTGCACGCCCCTGATGCCGCCACCAGATTACACCTGCTGGAATTGTCATTGGGTGGGGCATGACTTTAATCACTGCCTATTCCAGAAGGGGATATTTTGCTTCTACTGTGGAAAACCCAGAGTCAGGAGCAACCACTGTCCGAGGTGTGCGTCGGGATGGAGACTAGGAGAGGGGAGCCCCCATTCCCGACGGGAACAGGGCACCCGTCCTCCTCAGCACCCCACCCCTGCGACATCACCTCGGCCACTGGCGAACCCTCACCAACGGATGGTACCCCTTTCTAGAGGCAGTGTTGAGCCTACATCAGGTGGTCAATCGGGGGACGGGGAAGGTTTGGATTCAGAACACCCTCTCATTCAGGCCTGGCGGATGCCATCCTGAGGCCATTTTTGTGGAAGTTTAGGTAGCTCGTCAGGCTATAGTTAGTTGTAAGCTGTTTTCGTGCAGCCTAACCGGCGCTAGTTAGTTTAAGCCTTTTCGTGTAGATTTAGGGTGTACAGTTAGTTGCAACTTCGAGATTTTCTTTTCTTTTACTTTAGCTGCCTGATTGCAGTATTATGATCGAACCTTTATTGTTCCGAAATTTCGAATTTCTCTAGTTTGAGCCTGGGAAACTCATTAGATATGACGACAGTCTAGTAAGGTACGTTGAATTATCATTAATTTAAAGGCGGCTATGTCCGAAGTCAATGATTCAAATTAATACACTCGAACTAAATTAACTAACTTCAAGAGCATTTCAAAGAACAATAATCAGTTTCTGTCAGGGAGATCCTGAATCTGACAAATGGCAGATCAGTTATTATAATATTTATTTTCTTTATCACAAGTTACCTGGAACTCTCAGACGGGTTGTCCAAAGTTTTATTTTATCTATTTTTCATTTTTATTATTTTCCTCATTTTTTTTTGTGTTATCATTTGAAATACCCTGTTATAGCACACTGAAGTGTGATCGGTTAAAAGAACACTCAAAACTGTTATGCTCTTGAACCTGATGAACAATCTGGAGGTCGGATTGATGACGCCTGCTGGTCTTGGGACCCAACGGGTCAGTCTGGGAGGGGGTGTTGTAACGTGGTGGCTAGCCACCCGTTATGGATCCTTCCCCAGCTGTCGAGAATTAATATACAAAGCTCAACATTTAACCGTGATTATTCCCATGGTTTAATTGAATGAGAGCGAATTTATTTTTGTTAATTTTGGAGAAAAATAGTACACGGATAGCCATTAGATTAGGAAAGTCAAAATGAAATTTATGTGAAGGACTATTACCTAGTAGGTTAGATTAGATACCTGGAGTTGTAAGGTAAAGGGGAATCTGACGTCCTACAGTTATCCATGGAATCGCCGAGTTCATTTAGGAAGGAAATCCGACAGGGAAAAACACTGCCACCAACTCCAATTACCGACGCCACACACTATGCCACCCGCACCACCTCACTTGGCCAAGCTGACCACACTCATCCACGGTCGTGTCACACTACATACGATTATGGGGCCCATCCGGATATATATATAGACTCACAAAATCATTCCAACTAGAAGGACTATTGGTAAAATACCAGGCCATGCCGGACCTGATACCTGTCACAACACACGGAAGCATCCATCTTATGCCGGTCGGCATTCTACACACCGGAACGGTCCAAATTCCATCGACTTAAGTTCCGGAAATCGAGCTTGTGAGGGCAGCACCGACCGGACAGAGAATTTGGCGCAAGCTGGAAGGAACCGGCGAACGGAGAGGACGCAGGAGCTAAAGTGAATTCAGTGATTCCAAGGCTTAAGGTAGGCGTCATGTCTTCTGCTCTTCCTTTTTTTTTTGTTCTGAGGTTAATTAGAGTATGAGGGTGTTTGAGGTTTGGTTTGGAATAGTTCCAAAATTTGTGAGGCTACTTTGATGAATTACACAGGCAGACACCATGTTTGGTGTAGTAGACCTGCTCCTTTTGAAAACTTTTTTTTACTACGTTAGAATTGAGCATTTTAGTGTGAAATCTAGTTAATTAATGATAAGCGATATTACTGTGTCTTAATAGGCTTCCAATTTCCTTTGTTTAAAAATAAGTATACCAAATGGCAATCATGGTTTGTGTCTAGATCTTCTTATATATTAACTTTTTGGCTATGTATCAATTCATGTTTAAAGGTTATTAAACTTTCCATAGTTACTGATTTTTTACTATACTTGAAAATTCGAAGTCCTTTTTCTCGCCCCCATGAATCCCTCTCCCTGAGCTATCTTAGTTTAACTTAATAAGTTCAAATTCCGTAAACATTTTGGAGTGACGCCGGGGAGGTGTCTGGCGCCTGACAACACAGTAAGTGTAAAATCAAATTACTTTTTCTGTTCCTACGCTGTCGCTGCAGTTTCATAGCGTTGCTCCCGGCTGATGTCCCATGAGCCTGGGAAAATCGTTATAGTTTTTTTTGACAAAAATTGAATTAATCTATTTTCATAGGTTTCAACAAAAAAATTGTTGCTCTTATTATTTAAGCTTCCTCTATTTTAGATAATTATTCCTATAAACTTATTTCACTTATAAATGAACATTAGATTTTGTTTCTTAAAATTATTCAATTTAAAACATTACTTGTCTAGTTAAAAATATTAAAAAACATTTGAGTATCTTTTTCTTCGGGGAAACCCCAACATCATTACGTCACAGCACCCTGAACTCTACAGTCGGAAATCTCCTATCTCCACTCCTCCACCTTTTCCATTTTCACGTTTGGGGATTCCTGTGTGACGTCACTAGACCCAGAATCTCCCAGACCGGGCTCCCTCTCCCCCTCTCCAACAACATAGATCTCGGCTAGCCCGTGTTATCTGCTGTGATGCGTCGGCGCCAGACGCGGGGTGCGGGGTAGAGAGGGAGATTAGGCCACGCCCATAGCGGCGCCTCATAGTTGCCCTATACTACTCGCGCGCAAGACGGGGCACAACGCGAACGATGGTAGTGGGGGGTGCGAGATAGTAGACTCGATTACGGTCGGATACTTCCGTGTCAACTCGTGTTACGGGGGTTGGAGGACTCGGGGGGTGCTGTGCTTGGGACGACACGTCTAGACTCGATTTGATGGTGAGGGGCTGCGTCTTAGCGCACTCGAGCATAGTCGGGTGCTTCCGTGTTAAAACAAAATGTTGAAATTCTTTTGTTAGTAAGGTATTTGCCATATTTCTATTTCTTTCTTCTTTAGTTCCTGAAAATGAAAATGAAACTGAAATATAGCTTGGTTCAAAATTGAACTTGTTTGTTGAAAATTTCTCTTTTTGACTTAAGAATGTATCTGTCTTAGTTGAAAACTCATCTGTCCTATATTTGAAAGTAGCTTTGTGTCGTATCACTTTTCAATAGAGTGATCATTCCCAGTTCTACTGTGCATGTGTTGTATCAGTGTCAGTGTTGTGTCATAGATCCGCGAGGCCATATGTTTACATTATCCGATAAAAATATTTATATTGATATTTTAGTTACATTTCCGACGACTATGACTTCTTTCATGTTTTAACTATTTCTGAAATCTTAAGCAATTGAAAACATGATTTCATCATGGGCTAATTCTTTTTAAAGAAAAAATTACAATTTTAATTAATATTTTGACGCATTTCCTAATGTTTCTTTTGAGAATTATATAGCCTCAGCTTATTTTCAGAAACAATTTTTTTTATTAGCATAATAAACAATACAAATTATGAACGTTTAGAAATTTATTTTATTTTACTTTTATTTACATTTTCAAATACAATATTACATCCTTTTGATTTTAACTAACAATACAAAATTATGAACGTTTACAATTTTATTTTATTTAACTTTCAGTTACATTTTCAAAGAATATGACGTCTATCTAATTTTAAAGTATTATTTTAATCTTAAACAATTAAAAATATGAATTCATCCTGTACTATTTTTTCAGAAAACATTAAAATTAGAATTATTTTTGAAATTTAAAGAAGTTTAGAAAAGTTAAACAATTTGTTGATCCTTGGCTCATATGTCTTTAAAGAAAACGAAGTCAACTAACTATATCTTTCCGATGCCTTTTTTTTATGACGCTTCGTAAATTCCTAAGAATTATTAATTATTTAAACAATTTCGATGAAGAAATTAAGAGTTTGGCCATTTTTTAACGAATGGGCTCAATTTGTTTCCGGAATTACCAAGAATGTATTTGCAATAACTCTTTCTACGAGACTTTACAAATATACAATAATTATTAATTATTTAAACAATTTTCGTGAACATATTCAGAGTTTGGCTATTTTTTAAGAAATAGGCACAATTGATTCACGGAGTCGACTAAGAATATCTTTTCGATGACTCTTTTCTATGTTGCTTTATAAATGTACAAGAACTGTTAATTATTTGAACAATTTCGATTGAAAAATTCAGAGTTTGGCTATTTTGCAATGAATAGGCTCAATTTTTTAGAAAATTAACTAAGAATATCTTTCCGATTACTCTTTTCTATAATTCTCTGCAAATTTCAAAGATTTATTAATTATTTAAACAATTTTCATAAACAAATGAAGAGTTTGTCTATTTTTTAAAGTCATGCTATTTCGCAACGCAACCCCACTTCCTTGATCGCATCCAAAGTACAGGAGGGGGGTTGAAGGAAACTTCTTCCACCAGAAGGTCTTGATACCATCTGGTCCCGGAGCGGAATAGTTCTTCATGCCTCTTAATACGTTTTTCACCTCCTCGGTAGTGATAGGTGGGCATTCCTCCTCAGCTGTTATGAAGGCATTGCACAGCTCCTTGAAGCTATTTATGTTCTTTGAGCCTTCTTCAAGTGGATGTTGGACTTCGTAGACTTCTCTCCAAAATGCTTCGACCTCCTCTGGTTTGGGAGGATGGTCGACAGTAACTGGAGGGTCTTGGAAGAGTCGAGATGGGTCAGACGAAAACTGTTGATTTTCTCTGACCCACCTCTCTCTCCGCTCTAGACTTCTGCTAGCGTTAGATAGTACTCGTATTCTGTCAACAATATGCTGCCTGATGGTCAGTAGCTTTGACTTGTTGATTGTGTGATGACGGATCCGCAGTTCGCGCGCGAATTGTCGAACCTTGGCAGTGAAAGTCCTGCCAGATGTTATGTAGTCAATCACACACTGAATGCGGGACGCATACTGTCTTGCCCAGCCTATCTTTGTGCTAAGCTGATGCATTCGACTTTTGGTCTTATGATCAACCGTTGGTTTTGTTTTACGGTTTGCATCTGCCAAAGTTCTCGCTGCATTGTACACACTACAATTGATAGTCCAGAGGTCGGATTCTTCGTAAAAATCTCCACGAAGCTCATCATCCAGTTCAGTCAGATATTTGGGCTTGGGAGAAACCTGAATGTTGATGTTTCTTTGGGTCTTGAAGCATCGTTCTTCCTCTATTGGATGCCTGTTCGAGGTTGGTCTCAGTGTCGCCTCTCTTTCTCTGTTGCCGGCATGTTCTGGCTGTGGTTGCGTAGGCGCTCCGCTTATATAACCCCTTTTCCGGAGGTCCTCGGCACGGTTTCGCAGACGTTTTTCCGAAAAATCCGAGAGCTCTGGGTGTTTCTCGCACCACAGAGCATGCAGTCACGCCATGTAACCTTTTCGTTCAGGGGCCATACTGGTATCATAGAACTCCAGCAGGTCGTCCCTGAGTCGATCCGTCCACTTAAAAGTAATGAGATTCCGCCGGTCAATCGCATTGACTCCGTCTTGATTGGCTCCCCCAACTCTAGGGTAGTCGGCATTGTTGTCCGACCCATTGTCGGGAGCCCTGCGCGTTCGATTGTTTTGAACCGCACTTCCTACAACTATGTTTGGTATTGTCATTGTTGTTCCCACAAGTAGCTAGGGAAAAGGGTTAGTCCATCCTTGTAGAGCCCCGCGTGCAAGGATAAGGCTGATACTCTGAGAGGTCGCACGGTATCCCAGAGTCACCGTTTGAGACACCTTACCCAGGTGCCATTCAGCTTTCGGCACGGTTGTTACGCCTTCGCTTAGGAGTTATTCCTTCGGGACCATCCCTGGACAATTGTCCGCGACTGCTTATTAATTATTGTAACCATATTCAGCAGAAACCCTTGGTACAGGGATCTTCTATCGGCAACCCGAGGACGCGTTCGGTGGCTTTGTCATAGGCATGTACGGATTTTTGGGATTCCAATGACACAGTCCCAACAAACACGTTCTGTAACTGCTCCGTAAAAAAGGGGTAACATTATTATACCTGGTTATATAACGAATGTTACTGTTCAGTGACGTGTTTGTTTTCTAACTGGAAAGTAACAATATTGAGTAACTTGTTTACCGGATGAAGATGTACCAGTTCCATAAAAAATGTGTATCAATTCTGTGGCAGTGAGATGTAATTGTTATAGAAGAATGTAACAGTTGTTCTGTAAATTTGTTACAGGCATGAACTATAACAATTTTATTACAGTGTTACGTAAGTGAACTTCAACGGCGTCACGATGTAGTTCTGTCAGTTGTGTATAATGTACAATAGTAACGGCAATGTAAAAAAATGGCATACCTGTTACGTAACAATCGTGTAACATTTCTTCTGCAACTTTGTTACATTCATGAACTATAACAATATTGTCACAGAATTACGTATGTGAAATTTAACGGCGTTACTCTGTCGTTTTGTAAGCTGCGCATCATGCACATTAGTAACAGCTATATAACATTGTGACTTGCCTGTTGTATGACAAACGTGTATCATTTGTACTTTATGTTAGTTACACGCATGATCTATATGAGTTCTACTACCTTGTCACGTAACAATTCTAAAATGGCCTGGAAAATTTGTCTCATAAACTAATGATATATTATCGACATTATTTATACAATTGTTATCGAATATAAGTATATCTTTTTGAAATATTTTAAAAATCATTAATAATAATCTTCAAATTCATATAGTATATTTAACATGCAAACTTCTTTTAGAGGTATTCAAACTTGTAAATTCCTCAAATTAAATGGAACAAAAAGATTTAATTATTATATAATATAAGTACATATATCTTTTACAAAGGGAAGAAACAAACAACAAATTTTAAAGACTTGAAAAAATTGAAAATTAGTAGCGTTTCAAATCGACAATATTGAATAAAACCCCGTTTTAGTTGATCAGATGTGAATATAATTTATTATGATTTTTAAAATTGAACTATATACATTAGGGATTAAAAGTGAATGATAATTGATTTTGCAAGACGATTCGGAATGAGTTCAAAATTTAAGAATTTTTAGATTTTAATGATAAAAATGAAACTGTTTCAATTGGAAAGTCTTAGTAGTCGAACAAATATAAACGCCCGATTGGAACTTTATAAGCTATTTTCAATTTTAAAATAACTTCAAAATAATATAGTACTAATTGAAGGCTTTTATTAAATTTAAGATATTGTTTTAGTCTAAAATATGAAACTTCAGAATTTGACATTTTTCAATTAAGAAAATGAACAATTGCTTAATATTTAGAAATATTTGACTGTTCATGTAAAATCAGTAATTATAAATCAAATATTCAAAACTAAACTTTGGTAGTAACAATTGTTCTATTTACTATTTACTTTGCTTATTTATGAGTACGAATTTCGCAGACACATATGTAAGTTCGCTAGGGCCTCCCTGCTTAAAATGACAGATAGGATCCGATAGAGACGGATAGGATTCGGAATTTCTTCGCATCTATCCGGATTTTTTATACAGTATTTGTGTCTGGTTTTAAATCTGGTTCTATGCGGAACTTGGTCGATGTATACAACTTTTTATATCTGGTTTTTTATCCGGTTGTATACGAAAAGTTTTCGGTGTGTAGTAATGCCCTATATGATTTTAATCGGATTCTATCCGGATACTTATACGGTTTTTGTGTCCGACATTTAATACGGTTCTATACGGAACTTAATCAGTGTATAGAATTTTTTCTATCTGGTTTTCTATCCGGTTATATGCGAAATATTTTCGGTGTCCGGTGAAACCCTATACGGTTTTCATCTAATTCTATCCGGATACTTATACGGTATTTGTGTTTGGTTTCAAATCTGGCTCTATGCGGAACTTGGTCGTTGTATACCATTTTTTCTATCTGGTTTTTTATTTGGTTGTATTCGAAATATTTTCGGTGTCCAGCCCTATTCTATTTGGCCTATCTGGTTCTTTATCCAGCTCTATGCGGAATATTTCCGCTGTAAATATTGCCCTATGCGGCATTTTGTCGGACTCTATCCGGATTCTTATACGGTGTAATAAATTTGGATTATCTGGCTCTTATCCGGCTCTATGCGGAATATTTCCGCGGCCCATATTGCCTTCTCCATTACAGCAGCTCGAAACAGATAAATAAATGTGCAAAATAAAACCTGTTTTATATGTAATAACTGCACTTAATTTATTTTTGAAATTACGCAATTGCACGCACGGTCACTTACAAACATAATCGCACGCACAACGCTATGAAAAATCGCACCCGCTGGGGATTCGAGCCCTACCTAAACAACCTAAATCTAAAGCGCATGCTCTAGCTAATTACACTAATGTATCGCTTGGATTTTGTAAAAAAATCTCAGCCAAGCTTTTTCGCTGAAAAGCCAGGGCTAACGGAGGAATATTTTTTCGTTTTACACAATTTATATGTATAGGTGGATTTAAAAATGCGTAATAATAATATTTAAATTTAATTACTTTAAATTTTAGTCCAATTTTCCAGCATACAAAAATAATCTAATGATTATAGTTATACTAATCTTATTCAGTAAAAATTTGGAAATAAAAATAAAAGCAGCTACTACAAATCATTTATTGGAACATTTCAGTTAAAAAAATTGTTCCAGATAAAAAATATTTGAACCTGAAATTGATATTATAATTTTAAAGTTGAACTTAAACATCAAATCGAAGGCTAGCTGAAATTAGAAGTCTGAAAAATGAAAAAATTTAAATAATAAAGCTTTTATAAAATTTCGCTAAACGCTAGTCATTATTTATACACTTTTATCAAATATAAGAATGCACATTATATAATATAATAAATTATAAACATAGATAAGTGAAGTAAACGGTGTTTTTTTGTTGAATAATTTTTTTATTTTATTTCTGGAACAATATTTGAAGGGTTGCAGTATACAGAATTAGATGAACAAAAAAATCAAAATTTTTTAGGAGAGCGAAATAACATTCTGTAAATTCTAAATCACCATTTAAAGTTCAAAACAAAAGTTTACTCCTGAGCTGAAGTGTTTCTGAATTGAGGCCAAAAAGGTATTATTAAAAAAATTTTCCAGTTCCGAGAAATAAAATGTGGAATGTGGGTTATTCAAAACCAATCTATTTTGATTATTACGTTTTCCAATTGGGAAAAGAAAACAATCCAAAATATTTAAATAGATTTATAAAAAATTTGTAAATTTCACTACATTAATTTACAAAAATTAAATAGAAAGAAAGATTTCTTAAAATAAAATTGAGGTAAAACTATGTAAACTCAATTTAAAGAAATCTAAAATTATTCATAAGCAAACCCTGCAGATTGGGAAGAATCATGAGTTTAAAGCCTCTATTTAAAAATTTTGAATTAAGATTGAAAAGAATTCCATTTCATGATGAATAATTTTTGCAAAATAAGCAGGGAAAAGATTCATAATAATCAAAAAATAAAATTCCGAAGCAACATCACTTTTCGGCTTATTAGAGACAAAAATAACATAATGAAAAGAGAGGGAGAAAAAGGGAAAAGGTCAACCAAAAACCAACCTCTCACTTTTTCCTTTCTCCGTCTTTTTTATACTACGAGGGAACCAACATGTTTCGGGGCCAATTTATACCCCCTCATCAGGGATTAATTATAGGAAACTGCAAGGTATGATTAATATATTCTTATGCTGTTAGCTGTTAGCCAACAGCCATACCACGCTGAAAAAACCAGTTCTCGTCAGATCACTGAAGTTAAGCAGCGTTGGGCGCGGTTAGTACTTGGATGGGTGACCATTCGAGA
>CAKNYM010045999.1:0-29463 GCA_932195095.1 Andricus curvator
AGGGAGACGGGGAGAACGAGTGTAGGGATTCTAGCGGGGAGTCGAGCGTGTAAATATGAGGAGAAATTTTTGGAAGAGGGGGGAAGTAAGCTGGTTAGGGAGTTTTGGTGGGAGAAGGAGAACAGAAGAGGGGATGGGAAGACGGAGGTTGAAAGAGAACGGTATTTTAGAACGAATGGACTGCATATGGATGAATTGAAAAGGATGCATGAGGAAGGAAGGAAGGTATATGAGTTGGTTAAGAAAAACAGCATGGAGAGAGAGAAGACAGCAGGGGAAGAGAGAATAAGAGAGACAAGGTTTAATGGGAACTATGTGTGGATTATGCCAAGGGCGAGAGCGCAATATTTGTGTGAGAAAGGAGAGAAAGGAAGTCAGGAGCTTATAGCGAGGATGAGATGTGGGTGCATGGAGGGTTTCAATAGGTTCTGGCTCGCTAGGGAAAAGAGGATGTGTGAACTATGTGGGAAAGGGAAGGCAAGAGTGGAGCACTGGTTGGAGGAGTGCGTGGAGGTGGAAAGGAGTGGGATAAGCATGGAGGTATTGATGCATGAAAGGGGGGACAAAAGGGCAGTAGCATGGGTGAAGGGAGTATTGGGTAAGATGGAGGAGAAGAGAAGGAAGGAGGAAGAGGAATGGAGAAGGAAAGATCGTAAATAGAGGAGGAAGTAAATATAAGTAATTGTAAATATTGTAAATAGTAGATAAGTATTAGGTATTAGTCGCGGAGGCAGAGTTTGGTAATGCGAGGCAAGCAAGAAAGTAGGGACATGCGAGCGGGGCGAGGCGAAGCGAGGAAGGCAATGCGATAAGAGCGAGCGGCGTTAGATATAAGGTGTGGAAGGATGTTAGTTTTAAGGGTTAGTTGTAAGAAAATTCTGTAAAAAATGGAAGTGTAAGCAAGTCAATTTTTTAAGGCCAGCAGGCTAAAAAATAAACGTTTATCTATGGTTTATCTAGTAAACAAATTAACGCACCGGCATTTCGGCAATCTAGATCTTCAATTATTTGTTATCATTTTTTACATTCTCATTAGAGAAGGTATTAGATTTGTGTAAAATCTCCCCCCCCCCTCCCGTTTCTGGATTGCCCTTTGGTATACTCTTTGAGTGTCCTAAACTGAAGGTCATTGAAAAAATTTATCGTTATGACTTTTTTCGATAAAAATAAAATAATCAGAGTTATAGCAGTTACAAAATTGAAAAAAAAAAACGAAAATGAAAATTTTAAGGCAAACAGCGCACGATGTGAAGGAAGTCAAGAAAAGAAAAACGTTGATTTTTGAACACCCTACAAGAATGTCATAACAACTTTCTGAATTTTCTCACAAAATCAAAAATTCAAATTTTGATCGCACCAAAAATAATTAAAAATTAAAAATTCCACACTAGAAATATTATATTTATATAACATTGTGTAGAATTAGGATTTCTGATACTTATTATTAACTAATTATTAATTTTTCATTCTTAAGCAAAAAAACAAGTCATTACGTTCAGCTCTTTTTTCTTAAATTTCAGGTATTTTTTTTTATTTTTCAATTAATACAATCCTAATTAAATATCGAATTATTAATTACTTTTGATAATTAATTATTATTTTTCATTTTTAAGTAAAAAAAGCAATGAATTACGTTCAAAATTTTTTTTCTCAAATTTCAGGTATTTTTTGATTTTTTGCAATTTTGAATTTAGAGCGGGAATTTTTGAACTATAAAACTTTTAGTACTTCCAATTTGGAAAATTTCAGAAAAAAAATTATTCAAATCCGAGCTTTTTCAGACC
Organism: Andricus curvator; assembly: GCA_932195095.1. Lineage (NCBI taxonomy): Eukaryota > Metazoa > Arthropoda > Insecta > Hymenoptera > Cynipidae > Andricus > Andricus curvator. The sequence continues at coordinate 1,785 of CAKNYM010045999.1, forward strand.
AATGTGAGATAATATACTTTTTTGGCCTACGCTGCCTCCACTATTCATGGAGAGTCCACAATAGGATTGAGAAACCGACTTAGCATTGACTTGACCACGAAGGAATAGTAAGGAGTAGTATCCCTGTAAGTGGGGAGTGGGACGAGCAACGTCCAAGAATTCGTTAATGCTTGCCACAAATGAAAACTCGTATGCAGGGTCGTGCGCATGCGTACTGGCGGTTGCCATGCCAACGATGTCAACACGCGTTTGAAGTTTTGAACTTGTGTATTGAACGAACATAAACAAACGAACATAACCTACATGTGCATCGAGATGTCAAAATATAACGTAGGGCATGTGCACGAGCGTGCATACGAGTTTTCATTCGTGGCAAGCATTAACGAATTCTTGGACGTCGCTTGTCCCACCTCTGCTCACCAAACACATAGGGTGATACCACTCCTTAATATTCCTTCGTGGACTTGACGTAGACTTGACATAACAGTAGCGTCGACGCGATGCGCGTGCATGTATTGCCAACTGCTTATTTTTACGTGTCGTTTGCGTTCCGCTGTTCCGGAGAATCAAGATTAAAATGGCCGACTCAAGATGCCGTTCCATTTGGGAAACTCATGAAAGTGAAAGAGACGGACGGATCTATTGGTCTCTTTCACTCTCATGAGTTTCCCAAATGGAACGGCACCTTGAGTCGGCCATTTTAATCTTGATTCTTCGGAACAGCGGAACGCGAACGACACATAAAAATAAGCAGTTGGCAATACATGCACGCGCATCGCGTCCACCCCGTGTAGAAAATTGGTCATGGCCCAAACAGGGCCCAGGCTTGGCAAAACTAGGCCCTGGCCTGGCGATCTAGCCTGGGCCAAGCTTGAATGAAACGCCAAATCTGGCCAGGGCCAGGTTATATTGCCAGGCTCGATCGCCCAGCTTGGCCCAGGCTTGGCCCTAGTTTATTATCGATTCCCAGCCAGTTATCATTTCTCAAATTACTACCAGAATCTGTGGTAACCTCAACTTCGGCGACATGGTAATTTTCATTTTCCCTTACAAGATTCTGATTTATAATATTTTCTCCAATGATCTAATCCACATTTCCAAATTGAGGTATTTCATTGATTATTTCGCCGGGTTCTGATTCTTCCGCATCATCTGCGTCATCATCATCTATATACAATAATTTTTCAATTTACGTCCGCCATGCTTGTTTTGTAAATTAAAGTTTTAAACATCATTACATACATCAACAATATATTTACACTCGATAATTCGATGAAAAAGTTTTCTCAATTTGAGGTTAGAAGTCACATGTAATCTTGATGTGAAAATATTATTTATAATTAATATAAGTACTTACTTGTACTTTCAACGCGTAAATATGGGATACTGCCGAGTGCTCGATGCCTCCGGACTCTCAGAGTGCTTTTTATTTTAGGCATTTTTATCGCAATTTAATTTCAATGATGATTTGTATTTTGTTCATCGACCATCATCATCAGCACCATTAAAACTATTCTCAATCACTCACACAAAATTTATAAGTTCAGTTTGGCTCAAATTATGACTCGAATTACCTGTCAAGATACTTTAAGAATGTTAATTTACACCAAATTAGCCACTGTGTAAAGATTCACACTCGACACTCCAAAGTAATAAGTAAACAAAGAGAATAGTACTACGCCATCTGTCGTCAATTTTTGGAACTTTGACACTAGCTGGGCCCAAACTCGAGCCATTGCAAAATTCGAGCTAGATCCAGGCTAGGGGCGCCCAGCCTGGCCCAAGTCTGGAACATGGAACAAACTTGGCGATTTCTGCACGGGACGCTACTGCTATGTCAAGTATACGTCAAGTCAATGCTACGTCGCTTTCTCAATCCTATTGTGGACCTCTCCATCAGGTATAGAAGATCCTGTCGAGCCATGTTCGTAAAAGACGTCAGGTTAGACGTCACTAGGCGCCGTCATGTCGCCGAGACAGAAAGGAAGATAGTTCGAACGAATTGTTCTTTGTTAACTCGATTAATGAAATATTTCCATATTCCTGGGTGTTTGTGATATTTTAATTCATTGCTCAAAACTCCGGTTATTGAATTATGCTGAAATGGGCATTTTCTATGAAGAAAGCATGAAAGGAAAAAAAACAATTTTACGTGCGCATTACGTTGGCAAATAAATATTTCCTATGAAGAAAGACAGCTAAAAGGAAAAAATCATTATAAGGGTCGAGTCTTGAACGCGGATTGCCGCGCTAAGAATGTATGTTTCGAATGGTGAGCATAACACTTTCGATAGAAATTTCTTCCTTATTTCCGAGTTGTGTGCCCTTTTCAAGAGTGTGCCCTTTTCAACCCTTTTTCAAGAGTCCACTTGTACCTGTTCCCTGAAAGAGGGCGACGTTAGGAAAAATGTGAAAAAATTGACAGATATTCTTTCAACATTCTTTAATGCAATGCATTTTTCAAAATTCTGAAATATTCAATACTTTACTTTTTATGGTGATAGGAAGTCGTGTGATGCGCGTATTTTGGGTTGGGTTGCCACCTTTTATCCTGTCCGAAATGACAGGCAAACCTCTTTCAAATCGGAAAAGGGTCTCTGGGGGTAAGCATGTAACACACGTCTAGCCTCGATTCATTTCAACCCAAACAATCTTGCCCTGTTCAGTTTGAATTTTTTTCGTTTCTAGGATGGGTAACAAGTTGTATTTTCTCCGAAGTTTTCAAGTTTTTCTAATTCATAGAATGTAGAAGCACTATACAAATTAAAAAACTGCGCAATTTATACTCATAATGAACAAAAAAATAAATTTTTTTATCCAAAAATTTCTTTTTAAATAGAAACTAACTTACAGGCAGTCTTTAAATATGATTTATGCCATTTAAAGTATCAATCTTTAATAGATTTATCTATAACATTATAACTAGATTGAGTGCAGACTGTTGTATTCACACAGAGCACGAAGCAATCGTGTATGGTACTCTGGATGTTCTCGAGACGCTTTGTAATTTTTCCAGATAGTTTTAAAATCAAAATGAACTGACTCCATTGCCTGCATACTGTAAAATCTTAAGCCTTGCTGCTTTTCTTCGCAAAAATATTATATTTGGTAGAAAACTGCATGGATTTTAGGAGTAACAGAGATGTTTAGGTCTAAGTAGCTCCTTTTAAAAGCGGTGATGTTTTATTAATCATTAGGATGCAAATTCTGACCAAAGCACGCTGTTAAACTTCCTTAAAATCATGGAAAGCTTTGACATACTTCGAGCAGCCTAAGCTGCACTTAGAACGCAAAATATCTACTTTGTTGAGAAGTGTGTTACATGAATTTCCTACCGTGAGTAATCTCGCGTTGAAAATTACTGGATTTTGCCCATGTTAAAGCGTCATTTTCAAATGCAACTAGCATGTGTGCGAATAAAGTATCCACTATGTCCAACAACAGATGCAATTCAGGTGGAAGGATGATTTCGATGAAGGTTTTATTTACATCATTTCGCATTCTTCTTCATAGCTCCAGATTCGTTCCAATCCACGTAATTTTGTAATGAATTTCCAACTGTTCTGTGAAGTCCACGTTCGTCAAGACTATTTTTCATTACATAACACCACGTACAAGGAGAATAGCTGCTATGAGACATGATTCCTACTAAAATATTAGCGAGCTTCAGGTATGTTGCAATCGCTCCTCCTAAGGAGTTAAGATTCATTGCAGACCATAGTAGTGGTACATTTTTACAGTTCTCTTGTGAACACTGCGTCAATGCAAGAATCAACTTTTTTTACGCCTGAATCCCTGAACTGCTAAGCTCAAACTCCATCTTTATATTTTTGACGAGCTTCATGCGATTTAACGATTTCTTCAGTTGATTGAATAGATAAACACACTTTTAGAAAATCTCCTCCGCCATCTATCGCGAAGCAAAATATTTATCAATGCAATGGGTCTCAACTGAAAGTTTGTCTTTTAAATGAGGTTCAACAATTTTGAAGTTCTTTGAAGCTGCTCGATTAGCTGTCGCAATTCCAGGGGCTGTTTTGAGACTGAGATTGAAGTTTGTTCGAATTTTCAAGAAATCGCTTGCAGAAAGTGAATGTTTAAAAGATTTTACTTGACGTTTTGCGCCACATGTAATTATTAAAGGTTGACTACCACGAGGTTGTTTTACCTAGAATGTTGTAGTAATTGGTTTCTGTCCTACTTTACTTATTTTTTCCTTTACTAGAGACGAAATCACCTACTCTTTCAGTTTTGGATTCGATTCTAAAATGCATTTTTTTACATTGTTTAGTCGAGACGATAAGTTGCATTTATGAGATTTTCCTCTTGCAACTAAGCCGAAACAGTAGCTACAATGCGTTTCAAGAGACGGCTTCCTTGAGGTAGCTAAAATAAGAATAAGCAGTTATTGAAATGCGTTTAAATGGTATAATTTATATTGTACTTGAACCCGTTTTTGTTGGTTTCCAAACTTCAAAATTCGTGGCATTCGTGCAAGACGACAAACTTGACAATCACATGGGAAATTGCGGGCACATTCTCATCGTGCGCTTCGCTCGCAAGTTTGAGCGCGCCTAGGGCGCGCGACTGTTGGATCTCGCGCTTCGCGCTCGATTATGTATTCACCTCACGCTACGCGCTCGGGCGTATTTACATCGCGCTTTACGCTCAGCTCCTCTAGATTTTTGAACTTCGTGTTCGACTTCGATGAAAAGAAAAAGTTTGTTTGCAAATATTATAAAATTATCAAAACCTCTACATATTAAGTGATTGTTAAATTTGTTTTTATTTTAGACTGAAAAGGTACTTTATTTACTCAAGGTTCTATCGACCTTAAGGAACACATTCTCATCCAGACACTCGCGCTTCGCGCTCGATATTTGATTTGAAAATCATTTGAACCGTATGATAGAAACAAAAAAGTTTGAGCGCACTTACGGCGTGCGATTTGGTAAATACACTGAGCGCGCACTTTGTGCTTCGTGTTATATGTTCTTCATATACAAATTACTAAATTTGTATTTGATTTCAAATGAAAAGTAATGATATAATTCAGGCGACAAATTTTATTAGTTAACATTTTATTTTAGCTTGTGCCGTTTATCAAAAAAGTTAATTTTTTCATTTTGAATATATTCTTACCACAAAAATTGATTACTGGTTTGTAAGTCTTTTTTGAATGCACAATTTTTGCTCATTTATATGTTTTCGTACCTTGCATTGTTTTTTCAAAAATTTGATTTTTTTTTACTGTCAATGTTATTTTCACGAATAAAACAAAAACCACGCATCCTATCGAAACATGAGTCACAATAAATTTGTACCTCTTCCTTGGATGAACAAATTTTGTTTCGGTCATTTTTTCATAGCTGGTAATATTCGTCTGAAAATTTGATTTTTCTATTTTCAATGCTGTTTTTTACGAATAAAACAAAAACTACGAGTCATATCAAAAAGTGAATAATAAGAAATTTGTAGATCTTTTTTAGGTGCACAATTTTGGTGAGATGATCTTTTCTGGTATCTTGCATAGTTTGACAGCAAAATGGCTTTTTTGATTTTTCATTAATTTTTTGTGCGATCAAAATTTGAATTTTTTAATTTTCCAAAAATTCAAAAAGTTGTTATGAAAATATTATAGGGTGTTCAGGAATCAACGTTTTTCTCCTCTTGACTTTTTTTCATATCGTGCGTTTTTCGGCTTAAAATGTTCATTTTCGTTTGTTTTTTGGAATTTTGAAAATGATATAACTCCAGTAATTTTTTTTTTATCACGAAAAGTCATAAGAATATTTTGTTCGTCATTTTGCGTACTACTAATAACCGTACATAGAATTTTTTAATCTTCAAAAAAAGTGGTCTCAAAAATTTTCAAAATGTGCTCACTTTTTGGATTTTCATCCAAAATAGCTGGTTAACGAACTCGTTCTCTATTTTTCGGCCATAAAAAAGTGTGCCAAAGCTAAATCAAATCTGATCATTTTTTCGAAAGTTATCGTGGCTACAGACAGACAGACAGACTACAGACAGACAGACAACTTGGTGAAAATCGTTTTTTCTAGCTCAGGGGGTCTCAAAACGTGGAGATTTGATGAAAACCGACTATGTCAAATTTTACATAAAACCAATACCTTCTCATTAGAATGAGAATGTAAAAATCTGGTAGCTTAAGACTATCGACATTTTTTATTCGGTAAATATCTCTTTTACACCCACTGCACAGAATACATGGCAACAGATAATCATTTTTATCGTACTCAAATACTTCAGCAAGCTTCTTTTGCATTAATTCGGATACATGGATCATTTTCTTTGTTTTTTTGAAGCACAGTAAACAAATTTTACTACGATTTTCATCGTGCGTTACAGCTGAATTTTTCGACATGACAATGAACAATCCACAAACACAATAACATTTTTATCATGACTTTAAAAACAATTGACAATCAACTTAGTTGGTGAAGTATTAATGCATATTTACCGATTGCCTATAAGTTAGTTTCTAAATAAAAAGAAAATTTTTGAGTAAAAAAAAATTATTTTTGTTTTATTATGAGTATAAACTGCGTATTTATTTTATTTAATATATTGTTTCTGCATTATATAAATGAAAAAAAGTGTAAAACTGCGAAGAAAACTCAAACTTACTTACAAACAAGAAAATTGTACATAAAAAAAAATTTATTTTAAAATTAAAATTTTTCGGAAACGAGTCTAGCGTTTTTTTTGGTCTTGAAATACTTGTTAACAGTCCTAGAAACGAAAAAAAAATTAAAACTGAAGAGGGCAAGATTGTTTGGGTTGAAATGAATCGCGGCTAGTCGTGAACAGTTTCCCCTGCACGTATCAGGCAAAAATTGATGGCATAGCCAGACACCCATGAGACATGAAATCCCTACAAGACTTGTCGTTTAAGTCGAATTTTTGTAGAAGCTATATTTTTTTTTGTAGAAGAAATGTTGCGTAATCGATGGGAGCAATTTTTCAGGGAAAAAATCGGACAAAAAATTATAGGGAGAAAAAATGTTGAAACTTTCAAACAAATTTTTCAGGTTACGCATGAGAGATGCATTCCAAATTCTATTTTCAAAAAAATCCTAGGGCTCTCTACTCGAGCATTTTTACAACATTTTTTGTAGTGGTATCTTTTTGTGAATAATTTTTTGAAAATTAAAACAAAAATTTTGTCTAATTCTCTGGTCAGAACATTTTTTCATCCTTCTGGTAAAGTGTGTCATTATAATTGCTAAAATGTAGTTACTAAAATGAGACTTCCTACAATTTCTTAAAATTTGAAGAAAAAAATTTTAGGGTGATTTTTTGGTCGGAAATTTGCATTATTTTTTCTGGAGGAATCTTCCATTAGATTTTGTAAAATGCCACAAAATAATGAAAAAAAAAAAATTAATTTTGTAAAAATATATGCTCGAGGAGACAGCCCTAGGATTTTTTTGAAAATAGAATTTGGAATGTATGTTTCAACGTAACCTGAAATTTTTGTTGTTGAAAATTTCAACATTCTTTTTCCACATAATTTTTTTGGAGATTTTTTTATTTTTTTCCGCTGGAAAATTGCCCCCATAGACTACGCAACATATATTTTTTCATTGAAATCGGCCTAACTGTTTTTGAGTAAAACCACTTTCTTTATTTTTCTTTCCTTCTCCATAGCTTCTAAAAAAATGCGATTTAAAGGTCAAGGCTTGGAGGGACTTCATGTCTCATGGGTGTCTAGCTATGCCATCTATTTGTGCCTGATGCGTACAGGCGAAACTGTTACATGCTTACCCCCAGAGGCCCTTTTCTGACTTTCAGAGAGGGTTGCCCGGTATTTCGGGCAGGATAAAGGTGGCAACCCTGGTCAATTAGTGAGGGGGAGACTCAAGCTTTATAAATTGTTTGAATTATTATTTAATTTTATTGTTTTGATCGTTAGAAACAGTATTGAGGGCATACAAGAATTAAATATTTTGAAAAACCACACACGAGATGAAAAATGAATTAAATAAGCAAAGTTTTGATGAGAATGTGCCCGCTTATCGGGCCGATTTTTTCACTGTTAATGTTATTTTTTACGAATAAAACAAAAATTACACGTCCTGTCAAAAAGTGACCAATAACAAATTTGTAGATCTTTTTTAAGTGCATAATTTTTGTTGAATCATCATTTGTCGTATCTTGCATAGTTTGACCGCAAAATTGAATTTTTGGATTTTTCATTATTTTTTGTGCAATAAAAATGTGTTTTTTCGATTTTTCAAGAAAATTCAAAAAGTCATTATGATAATCTTGTAGGTCGTGCAAAAAGAAACATTTTTCTTATCTTGGCTTTTTTCGTATCGTGCGTTGTTTGGCTGAAAATGTTAATTTTCGTTTCTTCTTTTGAATTTTTAAAATGCCGTAACTCTAAAAATTTTCATTTTATCGAGAAATGTCATGAGAATAAATTGTTTGAATTTCCGAGTACTATAAGCGGTCGCATATATAATTTTCAATTTTTGAAAAAAATGGTCCAAAAATTTTCAAAATGCTCTCACTTTTTGAATTTTCATCCAAAATGGCTGGCTAACGAACATGACCTTTAGTTTACGAGACTAAAAGAGTACACCAAAGGCCCATACAATCGGTCAATTCTTTCGAAAGTTATCGTGCTCACAGGCAGACAGACATACATACAGACAGACACATTCGTAAAAACCTGTTTTTTGGCTTCAGGGGGTCTCTTAACGTGGACATTTGACAAAAACTCGGGGGGTCAAATTTTACACAAATCTAATACCTTCTCTAGATGAGAATGTGAAAAATAAATTTGCGAACGGTTCTCGCCGTTCAAATGCTGTCGTCTTCTCTCAGAAAATTTCTCCCTTTCCGAAAATTATTATTTTCCGCAAAAATAATAATTTTCGTAGCAAAAGGCTTCATTTTTCTCAATTTTATTGATTCGAGGATCTCGCAAAACCCCGGATATTTCACAAGTTTTCTTTCTTCCGTTCTCAAATGCTTGGGGAAAAAATATATATTGAGTCAGTGCCGTACCTATCAAAAAAAAAATCAAACTCGGATTTAACCAACACCCTTAAAAAATGTTGAAAGAATATCGGTGAATTTTTTGAGATTTTTCCTAGCGTCGTCGACCGTATTCTGGGCACAGGTGAAAGTCGACACTTGAAAAAGGAGGCCGAAAACCCTTGTTTTTTGGGATGTTTTGCCCTCTAACTATTGACAACAATTTTTTAGGATAAAAGTGATCATATTTTTAAATTCGGAAGACCTTAAGGTTCATGTAGGGGTTAATGCAACCTAGAAAACTCACCTAAAAAAATCAATTCCAAATCCGAGCGCAACGAATAAATATCGGGGGACAATTTTTTTCCTCTTGGAAGCTCAAATCCATATTAGAGGCGGAAAGTCCCTGCAGATCGTCAACACTTGCGATAAATATGTTAAATTCCTTAAATATTGCATCTCTAAAGCAGCAGAAAAAAATAAACAGGACTAGCGCGTTATTCAGAATAGAAAAATTATTCCAACAGACAAAAGAGTGATAATTTTTATAAAGTTATAATAAATTATAAAAAACAATGACAAATGTATCTTATTAAAAAATCTATTTTCATTGAAAGACCAAAAGAAGGAAAAATACGTTAAAAGTAAAATAATGACTCAAAAAATTCCGAAATAAACTCCTATGTCTGTTGGAATAATTCTTCTTTTGAATATCGCGCCAGTTCTGTTTATTTTTCTTCTGCTGGTTTGACATGCAATATTTAAGGAATTTAACCTATTTATCGCAAGTTTTGACGATCCGCAGGGACTTTCCGCCTCAAATATGGATTTGAGCTCCCAACAGGAAAAAAATTGCCCCCCCCCCCCCCTCGATAATCATTCGTTGTGCTAGCATTTGGAATTGATTTTTTCAGGTGAGTTTTCTAGGTTACATTACCCCCTACATGAGCCATGAGCTTTCCAAACGCTTCTTATTAGACAATTCAGAGATTTTTTTGTGCGAGTTGCAATCAAAACAAGTGAGCGGCCTCGACATTTGGCCCCGACTTTAGTAGACTCGGCCAAATCGGTGACCCGAAGGGTGGAGCATATCCTTGTTAGAGTGTGGTAATATAATTACTGAAAATTAACAAAAATAATTGTTTAAACAAATTATTATTGTACATAACTGTTTTCCACTTTTCACTTAATAAAATCATAATGAATGCAATTTAACCAACATAATTGTTTAAACAATTAATTTTGGTTCAAAACTAGCTTCTCTCAGAGTAATGCTAGAAAGCTGCGAGTTTTTCTGCAATTTTCAGCTTTTCTTTGAATTTTTTGTTAAAAACAAATAATAAATAATTATTATTTAAGCAAAAAGGTCCTTGATAACTATTCGCAGGAAAATTTACATTTATAATATGATCCATATAGAGATTTTGAAGAATACTTTAAATATCTGTTTTGTTTCGGGAAAATATATTCACAAAAAAGAAAGATTGTTCATGACTAAAAAAACAAAGCAAAGTTGAAAATTAAAAAAAAACCGCAACACTATATAGCATTAACATAAACATTAATGCATTAATATCATCTCGAAGAGTTGACAAAAAGTGACAAATTTCCGAAAAAAACCGCAATTATCTAGCATTACTATAGGAAAAGCTAGTTATAAAAAATAATAATTTGTTTAAACTATTAGCTTTATTAGATTTCATTAATTTTTACCTCGCTCTACGTGAAAAGTGGACAAAAGTTTTTATTTTCAGAAAAAACCAAAACTTTTTAACATTTTTCAAGGAACATATTATTAAAAATAAAAATAAATGGTTTAAACAATTATTTTAGTTAACTTGAGTTAATTGTTACCTCACTCTAATTGAATAGTGGAAAATTTTAGAATAAACTGTCACTTTCTAGCATTATTCAAAGAAAATATTACTATAAATAATAAAAAATGTTTTAAACAAATATTTCTGTTAAATTTAATTGATTATTGTTTCTCTCTAACTGCAACTTTGAAAATAAGTTCAAAAATTCGGAAAAACCCGCGACTTTCCAACTGTATTCTAAGAAAAAATGGCCAACGTGTACTCGCATTCTCCTAAATCTTCGAATTTCTTTTCAGAAAAAAATGAAAAACTAAGAAAAACATGTTGACTACTTTTGCTTTGGAATTCCTGCTATGTCCAGGAAGCTTTTGTTTTTAAGAAAAATAACAAAAAATGTGAAAGAATAAAATTTTAGCCAATTCATATCTGCTTTTGGCTTTGTAGCTTTTTATACCAAGAATAACCATACTTTCATACAATATGAAATAAGTTCACGTGAACAGAGGATACCGGTGGGGGAGGTTGTTAAAAGTCGACGTTTGTTCGCAGAGGGGGGGGGGGGGTCGAAAAGTGGTAAAAAGTTGTCCACGTGGTATATGGATGGCCCCTTAAACACGGAAAGTTTTTGATTTACATCAATTAACTCAATATGTCTGTTCGCAACAGGTGTAATCGTAGAAGATTGTAAACATTTTCATATACAATAATTAAATTCACAAACTTATTAAAAGCAAATATCTTTATCTCTATTTTTTATCCTACTATGTTTCACGTCATAATATTTGAGTACATTTAGCTAGTATATATAGATATAATAGCGAGCGGATTTCTGAAAAATCATCAGTTGCCCTATACGAAGTTCTAAAAGAGTCAGTTTTATCTACCTAAAAGCACAATGAGGTTCATTTTTGGTGCTCTTGTCATCTTTGTGATTTTATTGAATTATATTGGTAAGTATAATGATAATAATAGTTATTCTTTTTATACTTGACAATATTGTCGATCCTCCACCAGCGCCAGATATTTTTTATCGAGTTTTGTCATGGAATTTAGAGTTTGCTTGTCAGCTTTCAGTGTTCAGATATTTGATGTAAAATTAATTTTTCTAAACTCAAAAGAAATTCTATTTGAAGCAACCAGAATTCTGGTGATTGAACTAAAATAGAATGTTGTTAAATATGCCCTTGCTCTAAATTATGGGTTAAAGTATCAGAAGTTTCTGGTTTGAAATTTTCTGGCTAATGTTACCAGAAATTCGGGTAAATTTAACCAGAATTTCTGGTCAGGTTAACCAGAAAGCTGTATTAGGCGGTTTTCTGTTAGCTTAGAAATACAATGTTCTGGTCCATAGAACTAGATATTCTGGCAAACTTAACCAGATTTTCTGGTAAGGTCATCAGATATTCTGGTACCCATCGATTTCCGACTATCGAATTTCGATACTTGTCTACCTTCATGGACTCTTCCTAACCCCCTCTGAAATTACATGGACTGCGTCCCAAAGAAAATAAACTAACAAAAGTTTCCGAAAACGGAGTGCAGCAACTTTATTCCGCTTCGCTAAAATTTCGTCTCCCTATATGTGGATATATTGATAAATCGAGATAGATACAATAATCGAGGCAAAAGCAGCATATTGTTGAATCATTCTGTTTCTGAGATACTTCTTCAGGAATTTGTTCTTCGGGATTTCATATAATATGCACGTAGTTCACTTGGTCAATACCAAAATTCTCGAAAATTCACTTTGTTTATTTATTGTCAACGATGTTAATATTTTCGAGAATATATTTAAAGATACCTAAAATATATGTGCTTGGTTTTAAAGTAATATATTTTATATTTAAACAGATAACGCGCAACTTTTTCTTACATAACACAACTGAATTCACGGTTCACTATAATTATTTATACTTATATAACTGAAAATACATCAAATTGCGATTATTCGAGAATTGGACATTTACAACAAAGCTTCACTTGACACATCCTGCAACACGACATGAGAAAAAAGGCAGATTTGTGGAAACCGACACAAGATCGCGACACTTCTGTTACCAGAAACATTACCCAGAATAGTTTTAACCAGAAAAAATCAACCAGAGTTAATTAACTAGAATGTTTTAGTCATACCAACCATAACTTCTAATTGAAATAACTAGAAATTTTTTAACGAGGCGCGTCTAGTAACTTTAATAACTTTTTCTTGAGTGTAGAATTTCTATAAAGGATTGATCCCGAGTGATTCTCTTAAACTATTTTTTTTCATTACGCTTTTAGTATTTTTAAATTTTATTTAAAAATTCATATAACGATTTCGTCTGTTGACAGAAATATCATCAAGTACATCAATTGCATCAGGTTCAGGTTCAAAGCGTCTGAAATCTAAAAAAACAAAAGCAAGAACTTCACTTTCAGAGCGAGGAAACCGTGAAATTCCTGTTGCTAATAAAGAGAATGAAATTCGAGAACGCCCATCTACTTCTGCTCGTCCAAAACGTAAATATGAGCGAGTTACAATAGATTTTAAACGATTCGTTAAGCCTACTCCTCAACCAAACCATCAAAATGTACAAAATAATCATAAACCACCAATTGTAGTCCATCCGACTCGTGTAATTCCCCCTAGTTTTCAAGAAACCTCTCCAAGTTTCCACAATGATCAGGGACCTCCAATGGTCTCTAGGACTCTTGTGAATAGTCCTAGTTTTCAAGAACACCAGCCAAATGTCCACAATAATGCTCCACACGTTAATTCACAAGAATTTGTAACGAACGGTGAGACTTTTCGTCATTATCAAGGCGTTCATAGTCAACAACCACAATCTCCTTCACAATATGAGACTCAACTTGGGACGAGATAAGAAAACATCGATTTCGGGAATCATCCCGACTTACGACAGCAAAAAGTTATCCCGTATCTCGTGATTTTGGTCGAGAATTTCGGAAAACGAGCAAGATCGGGTAAGAATCTCGAAAAAGTTTACAAGGGGCCGTTCAAGTATTACGTAAGCATAATTTTCCCTATTCTTGACCCCCTCCCCCGATTGAAAGCATATTTTTGTATTACGAATATACAACAATAAGCATCGATTTAGACCCCCCTCTCTCCCGAACTGCTTACGTAATACATGAATAGTCCCCAATTTGACATCTCGCATAAAGATAAAAAATAATGCATCAGAATTATCAAAATATGGAAGTGGAATCGTATAGAAACAAACAAGAAGGCCGAAAAAGACCATTGGAAGCTGCGTGGTCATGAAAATAATAATTTAATATATAGTAGTAATATATAGTAGTAATATAAATAAAATTTATACGGAAAATATAAAGAATTTTTCAAAAAATAATAAGGTAAGCGTCCCAGTAAACGTGAGGCCAAGTTGCTAGTTTTTTATTCAATTTTATCATATTTTTTAACAATATATTCAAATTATAACTAAGTTTCACGGTTATTGCGATCGTCACGATTACTGGGATATTTACCATATATTTTAATTTGCTTTCTTATGCTATCAATAACTTTGTTACTAAAATGAATTTCATTTGTGTTTAAAAAAAATGTTACATTTGATTTTTAGTTTCTTTATATTTTCTACCCTCTTTAGTTTTGAATTTATTTACAATTTTCTAACCTAATATTTTATCAATGAATTGGTTAGATTTTGTAAAATTATTATACCTGATTACCTGCTTTAGTACCAAATCATTACTTTGATGCGATCGAAATTGACGATGGTTCTCTTTGGCCTTCCTATTCGTCGTGATTCCACTTCCTTAACGTTCAAATTCTGCTACATAATTTTTGAGATTTACGAGAAATGTCTAACTCAAACTGTAAATATTATCGAGAATCTTGCCCGATCTTACTTGCGTATTCAACTTGAGACGGGATCACATTAAACAATTGAAAAACAAAGTTCTCGGCAACAAAAATATCTCGAATACGGGCAATATCAGGCGAGATCTGAGAAATTATCATCTCGGCGTGCCGTGCATCTCTAAACTTGAAGCTTCCGGTTTTGGTCATCAAAACTAATACAAAATGTCATGAAGAAAAATATAATGGTTTATATTCGGCAGCTTTTAACTTTAAATAATGTATATATTAATATCTACATATCACAATTGTGCTGATATTTTAGAAAATAGTTTAAAATATACTATAAGGGGACGTCTGCCTGGCTCATTTGAGTGTTCGTTTTGTTTAAATACTGCAATTTTATTCATTTTTTAATTTGAAATGTAACTAAGAACAGGGCTTTAGAGCGATAGCTCTAATAATATTAATGAATTTACATTATTTAAACAAAATAAAAACTCAAATGGGCCAGACAAGCATGCCCTTATATATTTTTTACCATTTTTCAAAGTTTCAGTACAATATATTTATTTTTCCAATTATAATGCCGACGAATATAATAACATGTAATAATTGGTCACGTGACAGATTGTCACATGCCCCAAAATTGTCATGAATGTATATATTTATATTACAGACATAACAATAATGTAACTCAAGTATTTTTAAGTGCCACTCGCTGCTATTGTAAACACTAAAAAGACTTCGAATTTAACCATTTATGTTTTCAAATTGTATTTTCCATGTAATATTTCTGAAAATACAGACATTTTTTAATGAAAAAATTGTATTTATGCTATTTTTTTGAATCAACTTTGCTTATTCATATTACAATCTCACAAAGGTTGTGAACAAATGATGTTACATTTTTAGTCCTATTTTCTTAATAATTGGGGATCTACACTGTATACTCTAATATGTAAAGCAGAGGATATTTTACTGATTCAATTAGTAAAACATTATTTTACTGGAAAATCGGTGATTTGTACTGACTATATAATAAATTTAGCAGATGAATCGTGCAATGTTGCTGACTTAATGGATAAGTCACTTAAAATTAGTTACTTGCTAGACGTTGAATCCGCATTGTTTTAAACACTCAAAATTGAGTTCGAATTATTTAATGAAGTCAATTCATATAAGAATTTGTTATTTTGGTCATACGGTCCAGTAAAAATAATAATAGTAGATTCAGTTGTCAAGAATCATGCTTTATTCGTCAATTTTAATTTAAACCAACGTACGTTTCGACCTTGTTGCAGGCCTTCTTCAAGGTAATACATAACCTAAATTAAGATAATATACATAGATTTAATAAAACCGAAAAACATTTATAATGAACAAAAAAATTGTGAACAAAAAAATATTTTAAATTTACCTGTAGTGATATTTTTTTAAATTATCCAAGACATTTCAATTTTTGGTTATTTTCCAAGAGAACAACTTTATTTTTGGAGTGAACCAAATTTTGTTGTTTGTTTTTATTGTTGAAACATTTATAAATAGCATAAATTAAAATAGTGTCCTTTAAAACATTTTAAAAATTGAGACCTCAAATTTTTGAGGCTCCAATATAATAATTTTACTACATTTTGGTTAAATATAACAAAACAGGTGTTTTGATTTGGAAGGACAAACATGGACTAACAAAATACATTATGGATGAAGTCATATTTTCATGAGTAATTAAGAAAGGCGGATATTAAAATAGAGAGCCAAATGAAAAGTGCGCCAAAGTGAATTGGATTTAAAAATTGATATGACATTTTTTTTTAAGTTTGTATATAAATTAGTTATAAAATGATTTGATAAATTTTATTTATATTTAAAATTTCGGTTTTAAATTGATTGAATTTTTAATGAATTTATTTATAAAAATGGACTAGAATTCTTCGTTTGTGTGTATTGTTTTCACGAGCTAAAATTTTGATATTTTTAATCTCAAAATCAAAATAATGATTGTATTTCCATGCATGTTTTGATAAACCAGTGTTTTGATTGCCTAATTCACAATCTCGTTTATGTTCATAAATGCGAGTTTTTAGTCTCCTGCCAGTTTCACCAATATAAATTTTATTGCAACATTTACAATTTATCATATATACAATACAAGATGAGTTTTCTTTATTGTCTTTATCTTTATTTTTAAAAAAAGGAAATTTATTAAGTGTGTTGTTGTTGGTGAAATAAACATTAATATTGTATTTTTTTAAAGAACCTCTAAGACGTTCCGAAAGACCTGCCACATATGGTAACGAAACTTTTAGTTCAGATTTATTGTAATTTTCATTCCATTTTTTATTTTTAGATGAATTATTATAAATTTCATGGATTCTTTCTTTGATAATTTCATTTATTAATTGAAGTGGGTAATTATTTTGCATGAGAGTAATTTTTAGTTGATCTAAATTTTCTTTACGGAATTTTATATCGCTTAATTTTACACATCTATCAATAAGACCTTTTATTAGACCAACTTTTCGAGAAAATAAATGATGGGAGTTATAATTTAAATAACGTCCTGACCAAGATATTTTTTTATACCAATTTGTAGTTAAATTACCTTCTGAAGTTTTTATAATTAATAAATCTAGATAACCAATAGAATTATTAACTTCTTTTTCAATAGTGAATTTAATTGAATTTTCCATATTGTTAAAGTGTTAGGGAGTTCATCTATTTTTTCAGTAGGAACGATTGCTGGGATATCGTCTACGTATCGTTTGTAAAGAATAGGAGTAAAAGTTAATTTATTTAGAGCCCTTCTTTCTATATCTTCCATGACTAAATTTGAAACAATAGGGGATAATGGAGAGCCCATAGGGCTATAGGGATAATATTCCATTCACTGACCATAGATAATCGAATTATTTACTTTGGAGTTTTCACGTTCTCATCTTAATGGCCTGCTGAATGAGAAAAAATATGCCTGCTGCGCGCGCTGCTCTTCGCGCCAAGTTTGTGCGAAACTACGGCGCGCTGGTAGGCGCTCGTTTCCGTACGTTTAACCTGCGGCTTTGACGATTACATTCTCATTACAACACTTGCGCTTCGCGCTTGACAATTAGATTATACAGACGGTTCTCTTGAAAAAAAAATAAAAACGATGTAGACAAAATGGAACCGAATATAAGATGTAGGTTTGTTTTTCAATATAATTTTAATAAAAAAAAATCTGCCCCCTGCGCAAGCACATTCTCATCTCGCGCTTTGCGTGCGGCTCGCTTCGCTCGCCAGTTTGAGAACGCCTGGGGCGCGCGACTCGCGCTCGACAGTATATTTATATCGTTCTTCGCGCTCGATAATGTACTTACCTCGCGCTACGCGCTCGGTCTTTGTATTTCCCCCACATTTGTGCACAGGCCTTTTAAAATTAAAGGTCAAAGCATCTACAACTGTAATTTGGTGATTGTGAATTCTCTTTTGCTAAAGCTCCTTCGGCTTTTAAAAACACATTCTCATAACGTATCTCGTGCTTCGCACTCGATTTTGTCAAAAATGTCAACTTCTCTAGATTATGTTCAAATCTGTTATATCAAATGTATATTACATTTATTTATGTACCCCGGTCTGGTACTGCTTATTCAGATATTGCAAAATAATGTACAAATTTTATTTTTTATGATTACTTTAAAATTTTCTCCTTACTTTGCACTAATTTTTATTCTCAACTACCCTGAAAAATGTATCATTTCAATAAATGTACGTTATTACAATTCGATATATACATTGGTATTGAAACAAAAGTATTTTCATTGTTTTGTTTTTAGAATTAAAAAAAAGTGCGCATCCTATTAGAAAAACTGTTAATAAACATTTTATTGCAACTTATGCCTTTCTTCCATAAATTTAATTTGTTTATTTTTTACAATTTAAACCCTATCGAATACAACGCTGCTGAAGGTTGGTAACCTTCTCAGCATAAATCACCCACCAAATGAGACTCTCGGTTTCCTCTCTCTGTCCTCACCTGCCCCCCCCCCCCCCCACACACACAGTAACAGAAGTATTGGTGGGACTGACGTTACAGATAGAATACCCACCGTACGACGAATAATCACTTAACTTGGACATGATTTCGGCTCGCAAAACAAATTTCGCGCATAAAGGTGATAGTTGGGTGTACAATCTAAACATGAATAATACAAACAATAGAGTAGCCTCGGAATGGACTGAAACTTGGATTGACGAAATGCATACACACGGTAAACGTAAAGGTCGAGTTTCAGGCGATGAATGGAGACTAGGTGTTTGGAATGCTAGAGGAGTGAATGATCTTAAAGTAAGAGAACTACGAGAAACTATGCATGCTAGGAAACTAGATATTTTATGTGTACCTGAGACGAAGAAAAAGGGTTGCGAAAGTAGAAACATAGAAAATGGGATATTGAAAGGCGATTTTGAAATATGGTCAGGAGTAAGTAGTGAATCAAATCGTAGTCAAGGGGTCGGTTTAATTATGAATGAAAAAGCAAGACAGCATCTCAAAGATCATGATTTTGTATCTCCCAGATTGTTGTGGGCTAGAATGAAGGTGGGAATCAGAAGATTATTTATCATAGCGTGCTACGCCCCAGTTGACAGTGAACCGCGAGAAGTCAAAGACGCCTTCTGGGACACTTTAAATGACACAATAAGTACTTGCGATCAAGGTGAAAGAATAATTCTGCTAGGAGATATGAACGGATGGGTCGGCGTCCAACGCCAGGATACAGATACAGAAAGGGTGCTAGGTAATTTTGGGGATCCAACAAGAAAAAATTATAACGGGGAAAAATTAGTTAGCTTATGCTTAGAAAAGGGCCTATTTATTACCAATACTTGGTTTAGACATAAAATGATCCACACGTACACTTGGTGTAAAGGAAATAACCGCAGTGTAATTGACTTCGTTATTGCGGATGAAAGACTAAGAGAACTAGTCAAAGATACAAGAGTCATGAGGGGTTCCGAATGCAATACTGATCATTACCTTTTAATCTCTAAAATAAACTTAGGCCGGGGATGGAAAAGAAAGAGAACAGAAAAAACGAAACAAACTCGAATAAAAATTGAAAATTTACAGAAACCGGAAGTGCGAATAGAGTTTCAAAATAAGTTAAGCGAACGCATAGATAGGGCAACTTGGGAAGCGCTTACGAGCAATAAAGATATAGAGGGCGCGTGGGCTTTATTACGGGATATCATTGTTAAAACTGCAATTGAAGTGTGTGGTACGACAGTGGTAGGAAGAAAGTCTGGTGATGCGTGGTGGAATGATGAAATTCAAGCAGCCCAGCAAGAAAAGAAAAAAGCGCACAAGAGAACATTAAACATGACAGGTCTTAGCGATGAGGAGAGAAATAGACTCAGAAATGATTACAAAGACAAAAAGAGGAAAATGAAACGACTAGTCAAGGAGAGTAAAGAAAAAATTAGAACAGAAGAAGAGAACAAAATACAAAACTACTTTGAAGGAATTATGAAACTATTATATAAACAGTTTAAGGAAAATAAGAGTAGAGAGTTTGCCAGCATGAGAAACAGCAAAGGTGAAATGCTATATGATATAGACGAGATAGTAGACGCTTTAAAAGACTCTTTTAAAGAACTATTAGGAGGTGAAGATATTGGACAACAAAACTGCGACATAGAACATAATGCATTAGAAAACCCAATTGAAAAAGTCTGTGTCACTGAGGTCCGAGACATAATTAAGAACTTGAAAAACGGTAAGGCTGCTGGCATAGACAGTATTAGTGCTGAAATGCTTAAATACGGTGGCGAGTACATACCTCACAGGTTGTGCGAATTAATAAATTTATGTATCGAGACGGGGAAAGTCCCAGACGATTGGAAAAAAGCGATTATCGTACCAATATACAAAAGAAAGGGAGATAAAAGCAACTGCAGTAATTACAGAGGTATCAGCCTACTAAGTACCGTAAGTAAAATATACTCAAAAATACTTATTCGTAGGGTAATGGAAATCACAGAAGAAAAGATATGGGAAGTCCAAAGTGGTTTTATGCCAGGAAGATCATGTACAGATCAGATATTTAGCCTAAGACAGATCACAGAAAAAAGCTTGAGAGTAGGAAAGAAAGTTTTCTGTGCATTTATTGACCTAGAAAAAGCATTCGACAAAGTAAATAGAAATAAACTTTGGGAAGTCCTCAAAGAGTACGAAGTAAATGGAGGGCTCCTACAAGCAATAAAAACAATATATACAGGTAGTAAAGCGAGTGTAAGGGTAAATGGGAAACTGAGTGACTGGTTCGATATTATGCAAGGCGTGAAACAAGGATGCGTTATGTCCTCGTGGCTATTTATCATATTCATGGATAAGTGTCTAAGAACTGCACTCTTCGACGAAGAAGGTGTAAATCTCCAAACAGTCAAGGTACGTGGATTAGCTTTCGCAGATGACAAGATTGTTATGGCAGAATCAATCGAGGACTTGCAAAGAATGTTGAATAAACTTAATACAAGCATGAAAAACATGGACCTCAAAATTAACGTAAATAAAACAAAAATCATCGTGTTTGAAGGAAAAAGTGAGAAAACAATATGCAACATTGTCCTAAATGATGAGAGATTAGAACAGGTTGACAAGTACGTATATCTAGGTAGTCTATTCACTAGCGACGGAAAAATAGATGGGGAGTTAGATAGGCGCATAAATAAGGGTAAGCAGGTTATCGGTAGAGCAGGGTCCATTCTCAGAAATAAAAACATATCAAAAAAAGCTAAAATGGCCATACATAATTCTATATTCGTACCGACTGTACTATACGGTAGCGAGACATGGAGCTGTCAAGAAAAGGACAGGAGTAAAATTAACGCGATCGGCATGAAACCTCTGCGCATAATATGCGGGAAAACACTGATGGACAAAGTCCGAAACGAGACCATCCTCAAAGAATGTGGTGCAAAAGAGACAATAGTTGACACATGGGAAAGAAATCAGTTAAGATGGTTCGGACATCTTGAAAGAATGAAAGATGAACGACTGACCAAACAAGTGTATAAAGGTAAAGTAAATGGCAGAATGCCCAGAGGTAGACCGCCGAAAGAATGGTTAGAATCTGTAAATGAGACATTAATCCGTAGAGACATAAGAAGCCATAGAAACACAAGAGCTTGCATGAAAAAATGCATGGACGTGAAGGAAGCTAGAGTAGTATGCCAGGACAGAAAAGTGTGGCGACAAATAGTTTGTAAACAGAGTGACAGTAGAATGAATGACGCCTGAAACAAAGACCTTGGATACTAATGGGCCCAAGCGGAGAACCATACATAACAATTTTGTGAGGCTCTTCACTTGGGGTGATCGCTAGAGAGATTGATCAGCAACCTGGGTCGGAGCAGTGTTGCGGAATAAACGTGTCATTTAAATAAATAACACGAGAATTCCAGATCAATCTAAAATATCTATACCTAACACTTATATACCTATCTACCTCATACCTATATACCTACCTACCCTATACCTATATACCCATATACACACTACTATTTTCCAACCGAGCAAGTCACGCCTACCCCGAAAGGGAAATGGCTTAATGGTATAATAATAATGCCTTTCTTCCATAAATTTAATTTGTTTATTTTTTACAATTTAAACTGAAAATACACATCCTAGAGTAAGGCGGTTCTCAGAAAATTTGTAGATATAATGTAGGCAAAAATTTTGTTAAATAATATGTTATTGTAGCTTGTGTTCTTTTGCCATAAATTAATTTTTTTATTTTCAATATATTTTTATGACAAGAGTTTATATATCCTTTCTGGGTGAAGAACTTTCGCCAAATAATTTTTTTTTCGTACCTTGTGTCGTTTTTAAAAAAATTTAATTTTTTTTTAATGTTGTTTTTTTGCGAATGAAACAAAAGATATTGAGTCGTAGACTTTGATTTCGTTCATTTAAAATTTGGTTTTAAGTCAACCCAAAAAAATTTGTAGTCAGTTTGAATAAGATATTGGAAATCATTTCACTGCTTTTTTTTATCCCAATATAGCTAATCTATTTGATAATTAATTATCTAGAACATTTTAAATCTATGTCCAATTAAAAAAAATAATTGAGGTAATTTGTCAATCTTGTTGAAATCTACTGAAAATCAAGATTAAAACTTACGGATCTCTTAAAAACCAAAATTGCATCATTTTGAAAAAGATCTAACTTTTTGAATTTTGGTCTAATCGAAACGTTTATTAGGGATAGCTTCGCAATATATTTGATATGTAGTAAACATTTTGATTGAAGCTTAATCTATCTAAAAGATAGTTTTTCTATTCTTTTGAAAATTTTCAAAATGCTGAAAAGCATTTAACTTTTTTAATAGTAATCTAAATTAAAAATGCCATAAGATAATTTGCAAGTATTCTTGTCATGTACCAGAAGGTTCTGCGAAAATTTCTAAAATTCTTAGTAAAATGTTTCAAATTTAAAAAAGGCCTAAAACGCCTTAAAAAAGGGTGATTCGATTATACAAATCCTTTAAAAGTTAACGTGACTACAAAATTCAGGAAAGTACACAGTCATACAGACAGGTAGGCAGACAGGCAGACAGTCAGACACCGATAAAATTTTATAATTTTTGGACTATTTGAGCGCCGAAACGTAAAGATCCGTTAAAAACCGTTTGGTCAAAAATTGCGGTGGTGCTGCCCCCCCCCCCCCCCCGAATACTCTTACGACCTGTCGGGGAGCTCAGAGAATATGTTTGCAAAATTTGGTGCCGATTGGTCAAAAACTGTGGATTTGAATAGGTATCATAAGTTTTGGCCACTTGATTTTATATATTAGATAACATGCATAGTTTTTGTTTTCCTCGTGAAAAATGTGGATAAAAAAAATTCCATTTTCCAGAAAATCCATGCAAGATACGAAAAAAAATTTGAGCATGCCGATTGTTCACCTCGAAAACATCTCCAAATTGACTTGAGAATATTTTTTGATGAGACCTATAGTTTTTATTTTAATTGTGATAACGCTTTTTAAAAAAGTCAAAAATTCCATTTTCGGCCAAACTGTGCTACATACGAAAAATAGTCCCAAAAACAAATAGTGGCTTTTCAAAAGACCGACAAAATTATTTTTAATTTTTTGTCTGATAGAACTTACGGTTTTTCTTTTAGACGTCGCAAATGCCATTAAAAAATAAAAAAATAAATTTTTTAGCCAAATTACGTGAGATATGAAAAGAGTAGTAAGGAAATTCGTACTTCTGAAAAGACGTATAATGTCGCTTCTCAATATTTTTGAAAGGCCTCACCTATCTTCTTTTAACAATCAAAATTCCTATTGAAAAATAAAAAATTCAAACTATCAGCCAAACTAACAGAACCAGTCAACATTCTTGGCTAATTTTCTAGTTAATTAAGAGTATCTACTGTTAATTATTATTTGCTGTAGGGTAGTCTCCTTTACTTCTATTCTTTTTGTATAGTTTAATATTCCTCTACTCATTTTTCCTATCTCGGATGTTACTATAAAAAAAAGTGACACTTGCTATTCTCAAATACGAAGATGTCGCATCAAAATAATATAACTTGCTATTACTGTATTAGAATAAATAAACTGTCGCCTCTATCCGTCTATTGTGATCTATTTTAGTGATTTTCCTAGCAAAAAAATGTTGCGTGTACAAAATATTCTTCAATGATTTTCTGATAAAAGTCACCGTTTTTCTATTAAATCTTGAAAATGCTATTGACAAATCGAAAATTCAAAATTTTGTGATTATATAATTGATTAAAGAATTATATAAATACATATAAAAAATCAAACGCGGAGCGCGACCATTGTAATAGGAATGTGTCCCTTAAGGCCGAGAGAGCCTTAAGTAAATCAATATTCTTTTTAATCTAAAATCAAAACAAATGCAATGATTCTGACATGTTCGTGATATGTTCAAGTAAGCTTTTGTATATGTATTACATTGTGAATTTTTGAAGAAAAATAAATTCCGTTGAAAGTTTTGAATATGTAGAAAGAGAAGGGAGGTAGCTTTGACTATACACATATGCGTCACTTACACAACTAAAGAATCTAAGAATGTGTTCCATATACGTATATTATTATTATTATATAACAAAAAATTCCGAAATGCTCCTCGAAAGAACAGTAAAACATCTTGCATGAATCAATGTTCAGGAAGTTTCCTCAAACTCGTGATATGGAGAGGTAAGGTAAATAAACATAAATTAATTACGATATTTACACATAATACCTTTGTACTTTTTCTCCTTGAAATTTTTTACAATCTTCTAAGATTATACGTCTGTAGACAATCCATAAAACGCTTTACAGTCAACGTGCGTCAACACATGTGGAAATTTAAATAACATCAGTTTTCGGAATTATGAATAATGCGCCGTAAAGTCTGGGAACTTCTAGAAAATTCAATGACTGACAATTTAAAACACTAATAAATTAAAATAAAACAATTGCTTATTTAAATTCCTGTCAGTGAGAAACTGGTATTACTGGCAAACTGCACGAAGTTGAAGCTAATCTTTTTATGTTTTCTCAAAGTTTAATATTTTTAATATTTTCATACAAAACTTGAAAACTAATTAGATTTGTAAACTTACACCTTTTAATGAGTTTTGAACGATCTATGTGTATTTATTTTCAAAATAAAATTTTATTTAGGGCTATAAGTCAATGTAATGTACTGTCACATAAAAACACACTGAATTTATAATCGTAACTCTGAAAAGAAGACGATTATGATTCCCTTTAAAGCGCGTTATATCGATATTTCACTTCATATGGGATTGCAGGAACTTTTATTTTACACTTTTTATTTAAAAACTTATTAAAAAATTTCCATCTTGTCGTACAATTAGTGACGTGAAAATATTTCTAAGATTTGACTAAAACTGATCAGAATTACTAAAATAAGAATTTTAGATTAAAATGGTATAAAGGCAATTTTGTAGATCTTTTTAAGGCGAGAAACTTTGCTGTCGGCTTAAAACGAAAAAGGTGATACCTATTAAAAAAGGTTGAAGGAAATTTTGTATATCTCTCTAAAGCGAAGAATTTTGTCTCTGGTTTATTTATCGTTTCTAGTGTGATTTCGTAGAAAGTTGAACCTAGCATACAGGATATTTATAGTAGAGCAAAGTCCCATGTGGATTCAAAGTTTCAAAGGGGGGTTTCTGTACAAAGCAGCGGAGGAGGCTGCTGGAACACTCGGCCTTGACTTCAATATCAGGGATGAGCAAAATACATCAAATCTTATCCAAGTCTAGTACTCACTCCTGAAGGCCCGAATTAAGAAAGCACAGGAGAAAAACTTCCACTAACAGCTCCTCGACAAGAGGATGCACGGCATCTTCCACAGAAATGTGGAGGATCAGTCGATGTCGTATGAGCTAACGTTTGCTTTCCTCAAATCATCCGGATTGAAGTCGGGCACGGAGGGTTTCATTTTGGCATGTCAAGACGGTGTCATTTCCACTCTAACATATCGTCGCCACATTTTGAGCCAAGACATTCCCGATGATAGTTGCAGAGCGTGTCATGCACACCCCAAGCATCTAGGACACATACTATCTAGTTGACCATCTCATGCGGGAACGAAATACATCCAAAGGCACAACGCAGCACTAAGAGTGCTTTATTACCATCTTTGTCACTCTTACGGCATTAGCCCAAATACCGCTCCGCTAAACGCTCCTAGGAAAATAGAGTCAATTGTCGAAAATGAGAAGTGCCGCATATACTGGAACTTCATATTCTCGACAATTGTTTCTGTTGCGCACTCGAGGCCTGACATAGTTCCCCTTGACTTCGAGAAACGAACCATGTTCGTTATCGAATTTTCAGCACCAGCTGACAGAAACGTCATAGCCAAGGAGAAAGAAAAGAAAGAGGGGTATAAAGAACTTGTAAGGGAATTGCGACGGTTATACCCGGAATATTCTGTTAAGCTAATTATCCTGATCATCGGCGCTCTTGGAGGTGCCAAGCTTTCACTAGTTAATAGCCTGAAAAGCATCTCTGCGTGTCAAATAATGCTGAGACACTTATGGGAAAAATGCAGAAGGCGGTCGTCCTTGGGCCGCTCCGTGTCCTCAGGGTGCACGAGCCTTTTGCCGGATCATCCTATTGAATTCGTCGCAGACTGTAACCACCTATCTGACGGCCGTGAGACGTGGTTACAGCTGAAATTTTACCGCGATTTTTGTGGGAGCGGGTATGAAAACTTGTCACTCACTTTAATCTTGCCACTCATCGAATAAAAATAACTAATTTAGAAAAAAATTTTAAACTTGTCATTAGCATGAATTTTACATAAAACTGCTATTTTGCATTTTTTGGGCATTTTCCGGGCACAATACAAGGGGGTTGATGAGGTCAAAATTAAAAGTTATTGGGTAAGCATTATTCCTCAAACATTCCGTAAGATGACCAAACCTTAATTTAAAAAAAGTTAATAACAAGTACTTCTTTTTTCTATTGTTTCGAAAACCGAGCATTTCTCATTTAAAACCTCATGTTAATTTCAAAAGCCTGGGGGCACGGGTTAATGTGAACCAATTAAAAAAAAAATTAGAAATTTCTTTTTCTGAAAAACGAACAAATTGGAGGGGTTCGATCACCAAAAATCGAAAGCTGAATTTTTTGACCACTCTAGTGCGTACAGATTTATCTTTTTCTGTATAGCACTTAATGATATGACCCAAGGTTTATTTTTATGGGGAGAGAGCACCATGCTTAATCAGAACCATATCGCCCCCTGCACAGGTGAATGTTGACCGATTAAAAAAAAAAAATTATGAATTTCTTTTTCCGAAAAACGAACAAATTGAGGGAGATCGATCGCCAAATATCGTAAAATAGAATTTTTACAGGTATTAATTTGAACCACCCTAACTATCTATCTATCTATCTGTCTGTCTGTCTGTCTGTCTGTCTGTCTGTCTGTCTGTCTGTCTGTCTGTCTGTCTGTCTGTCTGTCTGTCTGCCTGCCTGCCTGCCTGCCTGCCTGCC
>CAKNYM010046000.1:0-40230 GCA_932195095.1 Andricus curvator
GGCTTTAGGATTTTATTTTTGAAAGTGAGAAAATCGACCGATCGCGGTGACGCTATAGTTTAGACTGAAGACGCAGGAAATTGCCTTTTTTTTTTGTCCACCATGTGTCCACGTTGGAAAAATACGAAAAAGAAGAATCTAGACTCCTTAAATTTCTTCGAATTTCCTTCAACCACTGTATTAATTTGAAAATTCGTTAATTCGATATTGCTTATACTTAAATAATGTATTATTTTGTTGCATCGGTGATGAATGAAAGTAGTGCAAAAATTATAAAGATTACATATTTTGATAATAGTTTTGTGGTAATATGATCGACTACTGGAAAATTTCATGTTCATCGATCAATGAACAATTGACAAACATTGTAAAATAGGCTGCTTAAAGCATATTGTCCTTTTTTGTCCTAAAGAGTGATATGGATGGATCCTAAAATAAAAATTGCAACTCACGTAGACTTGTAACTCGCGCTGATGGATATAAATTACGCATCTCTAAAAGTATCATTTTTTCAGAAGATAATTAGAAACATTTATGAAAAGTTGATCATTCAAATTTGATAATTGACTACAGGAATACATTTTTTTCCCCTTTTTACCTCCCTAAAGTCTCAAATTTGAGTTGTGAACTTTTATTAAACGTTGGTAATCATCTTCTGAAAAAGTGTTACTTTTGAAGCTGTGTAGTTTATTTCCGTCAGCGATAGTTACGTAGTTTCTATCCATCTGCGTGAGTTGCGTATTTTCTTTTACCACCCATCGATATGTAGTCGCAATCCTTCTTATCTAAGTGTTAAAGTAGTATAAAAATAAATTGTTTGATTAAATCATATGTAACATGTAAACATAAAAAACTATTGTTGATGCGCCATATGTATGTCAATCTTTTAAATATACTGAAGCTTTCGAATGATTTAAGAAATGGACCCAAACATAGTCATAATGTCTTAAAAGAAATGAAGCGTAAGTAATCCAAAAAGATTAGAGGTTCCAAATGTTTATTTTATTGTAGTTATTTTCATATTTGTGTTTATCTATTATTTTCAAACAAAATGTATCATTTTTATTCATTTCGAATATACTAAAGGTGATTTCATTCCTTCAAAGGTTCTGTACAATTATCTGTGTGACGATTTTAATTAAATTATTGTATTTAGAAATTTGACTTCATATTTTTTAAAGATTTGTAAAGAATCTTTTGCAAATTCAATTTGAATTAAAATTACGAGTTTTGCCTCAAGCCGAATAGAAAACAGTAATATGCAAATAACTACCATGAAATAATGAATTAGAACGTTGCCGATTTGAGTATTATGTACGTTTATGTTTATCTTTAAAAAATTGTTCCCATTAACGAATGGTGCATTTTAAAACAATGCTTAATGGAGGTAAATATTAATTATTTGTAACTCGACAGTACACATAAAACATTTGTATCTATTTTGAATATAAATTGTATTTTTAAAGGCGATTTTATATCTTATGTAAATTTTTTGAAGGCAGAAGAACATATATAAAATTTTAAGTGATATCTACTATTATCTTAACAGTACTAAAACGTTTAATAATATTTTGGAACCATCATGTAAAATTTTAATTATAAAAAATCCTGTAACTTGTGAACAAAACTTATTCTATTTAGTGTTTAATTAGAAACACTGCGTTTAGTGAGTTATAGATTATTTAAGTCATTTTGTGTTAATGTTATTAAAAGTTATATATGTTCATCTGTCATCAACCAATTCGCAAAATATGTATGTGAACTATATTAATTGTTCGTTCGTCCAACAATGTACAGAATGTGTAAAATAACCTATAATAATATAAAACATTTGTAAACATACAACAAATTTTTCTACTTCAGAAATACTGATGATAAAAGTCTTACGGTTTGAAAAACCAGTTAATTATTTAGCATTTTTTCTTGCAAGATAAAGATCATATCTTTTATTATTGTTATGAAAAATGTGACTTCCATTAGTTATTGTTTCCCTCACAGAAATATAATATCCCGGGATATCCCACTTATGTCCCGGGTTAACCCTGGGATATCCTAGGGATAATTCGTCGTAATATCCTGCAAGGCGTAAATTTGTATATCCCTTATATTTTCCCAGGTTATCTTGGATTTTTAATGGGAGGCTTCTAGGATATTCAAATGTTCCACTCGGGATATATAAAGAATTTCAATATCTGACGTGAGATATTTGAATATCCCATAAACGTCCCACAGAATTTCCGTCTTGCAGGATATTACGACGGGTTATCCCTAGGATATTTCAGGCATGAACCGGGACACAAATTTGATCAAGTGGAATATCTCGGTATATCCTATTGCTGTCAGGGTTCAATCAATTATTAAAAAAAAAATGTTTTTAGAAAACTCCAATGCGTAATTGTGTCATCATGTGTTTTGATTCTAATTTTCCCTACATTTATTAATGATAATATAACTATGCAATGTAATATCACACTAACCCCTATTGACCCAATGAAAAGAGTCTTACGAATCCTTAGCCTCTACCCGCTATCATAGGGTGCTTGAAATCAAGGAAACCTAATATTGTTTATAATAATATGCTTAAGTACACTAAACGTAAATTGTATGATTTAATCATATAAAACATGTATATCTAAAAAAATATCTTTGTCGCAGCATCTTAATGTAAATTTCCTGTTAGTTTCCGAAATCGTATTTTTCATACAGTATTTATCTGTTATATATCCGTTTGTAAAATTACAACATGTAAATTGTTTATTACTCTGAATAGTATGCTTTAATGTTGTATGTATGTAGTCAACTTCCAAATTACTTAATCTTCAACTTTATTTTTAAAATTGATGACAAAATATTCATAAATATTGCAATAAATTGAAGCGTAAGTAGTCTAAAAATATTATAGGTCCCAAATGTTTATTGAAGTGTAGTTATTTTCATATTTGTGTTTATTTATTATGTTGAAGTAATACTTATCATTTTTATTCAATTTGAATAAACCAAAGGTGATTTGATTTCTTGAAAGGTTTTGTACAATTATATGTGTGACGATTTTATTTAAATTATTGTACTTAGAAATTATACGTTACATTTTAAATATATTTGTTACTAACTTTAGTATTATGTAAGTTTATGTTAGTCCTTAAAAAATTGCTTCCAATAGTGAATTGTGTATTTAAAAAAAAATTGTAATAGAGTTAAATATCAATTATTTGAAACTTGACTTTACACGTATATAACATTCGTACCTATGTTGAATATAAATTGTATGTTCAAAGGCGATTTTGTACCTTACGTAAATTTGTTGAAGGCAGAAGAACATATATAAATTTTCAAGTGATATGCACTATCATCTTAGAAGTACTAAAACATTTAATAATATTTTATTAACTATTTTAGAACCATCATGTACAATTTATTTTTAAAAAATCCTGCAACTGTTGAACAAAATTTATTTAATTCAGTGTTTAATTATTAACACTGCGTGCACTGAGTTGTAGACTATTTAAGTCATTTTGTGTTAATGTCATTAAAAATTATATATGTTCATTTGTCTTCAACTAATTTTCAGAATATATAAATGAACTATACCAATTGTTCGTTCGGTGAACAATGTACAGAATGTGTAAAATAACCTGTAATAATATTAAATATTTGTAAACATACAACAAAATGTACTTTAGAAATACTGATGATAAAAGTCTTACTGTTTGGAGTGTCGATAGGGATATGTGTGATATGGGGGTTAGTGTGATAAATTAAAAATTTTGAATCAAAAACCAATTAGCTATTTAACATATTTTTTTGCAAGATAAAGATTATATCTTTTATTATTGTCATGACAAATGTGACTTTCATTAGTTATTGTTTCCCTCACAGAAATAGTATATCCCGGGATATCCCACTTATATCCCGGGTTAACCCTGGGATATCCAATGAATAATCCGTCGTTATATCCTACAAGGCGTAAATTTGTATATCCCTTGTATTTTCCCAGGATATCTTGATTTTTTAATGGGACGCTTCTGGGATAATCAAATTTTATACGTTGGATATATGAAAAATGTTAATATCCCACGTGGGACATTTGAATATCCCATAAACGTCCCATAGACATCCTGGATACCATATAACATATCCAAAGAGCGACGCCAAAGTTCGCCTATTTTTTGGACCTCCCTAGCGACTTGGTGAAAAAGTATAAAAATATGTTACAGGTATCAAATTACTCGTCATTTAAAACCAAAGTGAGTATCGCTTTTCGTTTGTTAAAAATTTCAAAAAATTACCCCTATTTAGGGGTTGAGGAGACCCCAAAATAGGGGTAATTTTTTGAAATATTTAAAAAACGTAAAGCGATGCTCACTTTGGTTTTTAATGACGAGTAATTTGATACCTGTAACATATTTTTATATTTTTTCACCAGGTCGCTAGCGAGGTCCAAAAAATAGGCGAAAAAAATACTATTTTGGCGTCAATCTTTCCGCCTTTCAGGATATTACGATGGGTTATCCCTAGGATACTCCAGGGATAACCCGGGAAACAAATGCGATATCCTATTGCTGTGAGCATTTAATCAATAATTTAAACAAAACTGAGATGCTTTTAGAGAAGGCCAATGCGTAATTGTGTCATCTGGTGTTTTAATTATAATTTTTTCTACATTCATTAATGAAAATTGAAGTTTGTAATGTAATATCACATTCACCCCTATCGACCCTATGGAAAGAACCTCATGTACCTTTAGCCTCTATCCGCTGGCAAAGGGCGCTTCAAATCGCGGAAACTTAGGATAGTTCCATTGTCTGTTAGACCAGCTTCTTCCAGCATCTCTATGTCTTCCTCTTCATCAACTTGTAGATAAATTCTAGCCCCTTTGAAATTTTATTTTTTTTTTTTAAAGAAAGTCATCATTATTTTTTACATTTGTCTATTCAGGTAAAAACTTAACTACTTTTGTATTGATTCTACTACTTTGTTAAAAATCAGTTATTTTTGTATGAAATAGTACTGTTTTGTTAAAAAGTGAAGTGTTTTGTATAAAATTAATATTTTCTTGCGAAAAATGTCACTGATTTTCATCAAATTTGTGTTTATTGCTTGAAAATGCAACTGTTTGGCTGGAAATCATTCTGTTTTGTTTGAGGATTTCACTGTTTTGTTGGAAATTCTGTTTTTTTTTTTTAAATTTTATATTTAAAATAAGCCTGTTATTGTGCTTAAAATATCACCTATTACATTGTTCATTTACTTTATTATTATTCTCTCATTCTTATCTTTTCTATTATTCGCGTTATTCTTTTTCTGTTGAAAATTCATCTCGTTTATTCGAAAATTTCTATATTTCTTTTTAATTGCAACGCTTTAAATATTATGAATTTAAAGCGATTCAAATATAATGAAATGTAGTTATTCACATAAATGTTAATTAAAAGAATGTATTTTCTTATTTTCCTATAATACCTCCTTATTTCTTTTTCTTTATATCATTTGGACCTGTTTAAAATTACGAAAAAAATCGTTTTTTGATGTTTTTAATGTCTCTTTATGATTGTCAGAAATTTAATCTAAACTTTCTAAAAAATGTGAAAATTCTTTAAAAATTCTATGTTTTTATGTGTTTTAGGTGATTTTTTAAACCCAAGGGTTTGAAAGTGGGAAAGGTGTTAAAGGAGGGGATTATATAAAAAATTGGATCAACTGATATCCCTAAAATGAACTTCTTCTCATGAGAAAGATGCGATTTGCCACGGCTGTAAATGAAACCGTATTTCATGCCCTCCATAGTAAGGTAATAGAAATTTGTATATACTTACTATAGAGGACACGAAGTACGTTTTTATTGAAAGTTATAACGAATGACGTCTTTCTCATTATGAGCAGTTGAAATATAAACAGAATTGCACATACCTTGATTGTCAACTCGACCTTTGATCATGACTGCATTCCCCTTATCAAGGTTTAAATTATCCTGAAAGGATGCGATTCTCACCTCCAGTTTGTCGGTGCCATTAGTAATGGCACCACAACCGTATGTGCCAACATGCTATACGAATCCGACTTGTTGCTTAACGAACTTTGTTTTGAGAAATCCATGAACTTCTGTAAATTTCAAATAATATAAACGAATGTTTGAAAAATCCAAAATATTCCATATATTTCCGTTAAATAGTAGTTAAATTCGAAATCTAACATACAATTGAGCTTCATTTATCCACTGGGCTTATTTTTTTTGACTGTTTTTTTTAATATGGACGTACATAAAATCAGGCAGCCAGTCAAACGGAACGGCCAGCTAAATTGTATATGCCCTTACACTATTCTTAGGCTCAAATTTGGGTTAGTTATAAAAGTTGTAAGATAAGTGAAAATAATTCAAAAGAATTAAGAATTAATTAATTTCTAATTTATGTTGAATTCCAAATTAATTATATTTAATTTCAGTAAATCCAAAATCTTACGAATATTACATTCATTTAAATAAATGGCGATTTAATGTATAATTACATAGGATTAGAAAAAATGCATGAAAAAATCATAAGTTATATGACTAAAGCTTCTTTAAATTAAAAATAATTGAAATGAATAACGAGATCTACCTAAAAATGGGTCAAAATTTTTTAAAGCAAAATTTGTCTGAAACTGGATTAAAGGATTTGGCTATTTATCAGAACGGACAAGGAATTTTTGAGAGTCTTAATAAAAAACATCTTCAAAATCCAACAACGTTTTGGGCTTTGGCTGAATCTCAACATTCGGAATTATCGAAATTAGCAACACATAAATAAAAAAGCATTGAATTTATTCGAATTGAGTGAATGTAGAATAATTAAGGATGAATTATGAGAAAGGTAAAAGTAGTACAAAAATTCTTTGTTGATTGTGAAAAATTGTATCCAATAACAAATAATTGAAAAAATAATTTTAAATAATTGACGGTAAGTTTTTAATGAATTAAGAAACATATAAAAAATCATAATTAATACGTTGTTTAATAAAAATTGTATTGAATGAAGAGTAATGAAAGTGAATTGAAAAATAATGAAGGATTACTTATTGAAGAGAATTATTACTTCGTTGAAGAGAATAAAAAATAAGGTAAATAATTATTTTTTGTATATTCTACATATGTATTTCTTGCAGAATTTAAATTTAAATCTGGTACATCGAAATATTCTTCTTATTTAGACAAATAAATTTTATGTAATGTTTCTTGAAATATGCAAAAATGTATTAAAACTAAAATTATTTAAATTCAAAGTCCTATAAATTAGAAGTTTTGAAATAATTCTGAAATGACGCGTTTAAAGAAAAATTTGGTAACGGTTTTTAAATTAGAATATTTTTTATTTAGATTTCCTCTGAATGGTCTATTTCTTAAAGATATGAATTGCTCTCATAGCTGTAGAGGTATACATTGTGTATCCTATTTTTGAATATTATATGTTTCTACATATATTAGAAATGAATCTCATCTTAAAAAGAAATTTAAATTATTTAATATTATAGCTTTGCATATGAGAAATTAATTTCCTCTTAAAAATAAATGTAAAAAAGTTTAAGAAATCTTCAAAATTCATAGTTATAGGGATTAGATGATTTTCAGAAAAACAGGGTAACATAGGTGTATAGGGCACTGACTGTGATCCCTGAAATAATGACAAATATTTATTGTAAAATTGTTTCACACTTACTTATCATTGTTGTCGAGTCGTAGTTTGGGACATCCAGGAATTCCACTTCTTGAACTTCGACATCAGGCTGTGAATAAACATGTTGCCCGATTCGTGTGACGGTCGCAGTCTTAAATAATTGTAATTTAAAGGGTACGTTTCCCCGGTTGCACTCGGATCTTGTAGGCACTCGTGCACAGGCGCCATCGATGTGCATAATCTGTAATAAGAAAGAACACAATATTTTATTAATGTGTATGTGTGTGTGTGAATAAAAATTTAATAAATCGCTGAAAAATCAAATAAAACTTGGATCACAGTCAGTTTCCTATTCCCCTGTTTCCCCCCTTATTTTTCTTAAAATCCCCTATAGTCCCCATATTTCATTATATTTGTCATTTTCCCCCTTTTTTCCTTCATTATTTTTTTAACTTGCGATTAATTTGTCAAATAGAAACCTGTAATATATAAAAATGCGCGCTAAATGTGCAGCTATATGAGCAATCCACAACTGAAAATAGTACGTAAAATTGCTACGAGATTGAATTTGAAACTTATGAAATTTAAAGACCCTTACCAAATAATTCTTGAAACTCGCAATTTGAGAGAGATTAAATAGCGTTTAAATTCATAATTCTTTAAATATAAAAAGCCTTAAGTTTGAATAAATGTTAATATTATTTAATGATACGTTTTATACATTTTATTGTCTGTATTCTCCCTAAACATTCAAGTTTCCAAACTTTAAATTCCACATTTGCAATGAACGTAAATATCTAATCTCCATAATCAGTTTCGAATAGTTTTTAAAGATGACTTAAAATTTTTAAAGTTGAAAATCAAAATCTAAAATCCATAAAATAATACTAAAGTTTTAATATTCCAAATGTTCCTTAAAAAAAATGTAAAGCTCTTCAATTAACTAAAAAGATGTAGAAACTCTTAGATTAAAAACTTTTAATTTGAAAGCATTTGTAACTAAAAAAAATGTTTGTAAGATTGAATGTTGAAGTATGAAAATATAAAAACATTTACCAAATAATTCGTTAAACTCTGAATTTCATAAGCTTGTAAATTTAAATGATTTTTCTTGAAAGTAAAAAATTATCAATTTTAAAAAGTACCAAAGGACCCCGCACTAAATGTATGGGAAAATGGCTTTCGGTGGATTTGGCTGAAACTTCGTAAATATGTAGATTATAAGGGACTCATGAAAGATCCAGAAAAAAATTAAGAAAAATGGACAGTTTTTGCGCTATAGGACGTTAAGCGCTCAATTTCGTGAAAACAATGCAAGTTTGATAATGATGTGTGTTGCGCGAATCCCAAAACTGCCGAACGCTATGCGCTCAATTTAGTTTGAAATTCAAAACATACTTGCGTGAGCGCAGAGAAGGTGCCAACGTCAGGCAAAAACAAAGCGCGGTTATGTTAATGTTACATATCGCGCGTTTCTTAATTAGCGGAACGCCAAGCGCTCAAGATTTTAATTTATTAAAACGTAACTGCTATTACGTTGAAATTGGTGCCCCGATGAGATCAATATGGAATGAGGTTGATATTACAATGATATACATCGCGCGCTGGTCTAACAGACCGAACGCTAAGCGCTCAAGATGTAGTCTAATGGCTATTTTAAGATGCGCGCGGTAAATATCTTTAAAATAACCGCGCTTCATTTCGGCCTGACGTTGGCACTTTATCTGCGCTCACGGAAGCATGTTTTGAATTTTAGATTACATCTCGAGCGCTTAGCGTTCGGTCGGTTAGACTAGCGCGCGATGTATATCATTGTAATATTAACCTCATTTCATATTGATCTCATCGGGTCACCATTTTTAAAGTTATAGCAGTGACGTTTTATTAAATTCATATCTTGAGCGCTGAGCGTTCGGCACTTTTGGGATGCGCGCAACATACAGCATTACACTGTTAAAAAAGCGGAGTTAAAATCAACTCCGAAGCATACCCTATAAAAGTCCCACCGTTTTGAGTAAACGGCAAGCGGAGTAGAAGAAGGCGAGTTGAAATGTAACTCTTGGAAAAGAACTCCCTAACTGCACAGTCCGGAGTTATTTCAATCAACTCCGTTCTGACCCTATAGTTGTCCCACGACACCATC
Source organism: Andricus curvator (assembly GCA_932195095.1). Taxonomy (NCBI): domain Eukaryota; kingdom Metazoa; phylum Arthropoda; class Insecta; order Hymenoptera; family Cynipidae; genus Andricus; species Andricus curvator. The sequence continues at coordinate 9,793 of CAKNYM010046000.1, forward strand.
AGGAGTTGATTTTAAGGAGTAAATATCGCTAAAAAGGAACGCTGAAGGGAGTATTTCACTCTGATGGTAAAACTCCAGAATTCGAGATGGTCGCTTGTCGCTTCGGTGCGATTCCTTATTTAAGATTTAGAAAAGTGGAAGATGTCAACTAAAAAAAGAGTGAGATAATGGCAACCAGACAAAGTGGATGAAAACTCTTCATGAATCCGAATTATGAGCATATCCATTATGCTTTTGAATCTTTTTGTACCATTTGAAAAACTCGTGTGGATTATTTATGTTAAAATTTGTAAATAAGATAAAAAAATAAGTCCATTTAGAAACCTTTTATTATTAAAAATTATTACTAAAGCCACTTACTCAGAAATGTCAAGGAATATTTTTTGAATGCTCCGAAAGCGTCTTGGGAACAATTTTCCAAGCATTTCTTTATCAATTTCAAAAGAAATAATCCACACAATTGTTTCAAATCGTACAAGAAGATTCAAAAGCATCATGGATATGTTCATAATTATTATTATGTACAATTATATTTACCGGCGTTTATGAATTCTTCGTATCCCAATCTGATTCATATCATACAATTTTCACTCACTTTGTCTGGTAGCCATAGCTCACTCATTTTATCGTCGACATATTTCTCTTTTGCAAATATTGAATAACAAATCGCACCGACGCAACACGCGACCATCTACAATTCTGTGTTCTAGGATTTTCATGTTTTCAAGTTCGGAGTGTCGCACGCGTTGACTTGCGGCCATGATGTGGCGAACAACTGCGAAGAGAGTGTTTGTAAGTTTTCTGCGAACGCAGCTCCGAACATAAACTCCGTAAGAAGTCCTTTCACGGCTTTTTAACTCTGGATTGAGCATGGGTTAAGATTTTGTTTCTGTGCGGTGCGAATTAATTATATTCACTCCGAATGCACTTCAGAACCTTTTGCTCACTCCATTTTACTCTAGAGTAAAATATGCGGAGTTGAATGTATTCGATACTGAGTCGATTTTATACTCTGAAAAATTGTACTCGCAACTCCGCTAGCCATTTACTCCTCAAATTTTAACAGTGTATCAAACTAGCATTTGGTACTGACCTCGCTTTGTCGTCGTCTCTCCCCTTTCAGCATATATCGACGCCTACATTCAATATGAGTCTATGTGCTAACAGCGCTCTGTTTGAGACTATTCCCTATGCTTATATACAGCGCATAGTCTCATACACGGCACTGTCAGTACATAGACTCATATTGAATGGAGGCGTCGATATGGGGATTCATTGTTTTCACGAAATTGAGCGCTTAACGCCGTATAGCGCAAAAACTGTCCATTTTTCTCAAATTTTCCCCCGGATCTTTCATTATGCCCTTATAATCTACATATTTACCAAGTTTCAGCCAAATCCACCGAAAGCCATTTTCCCATGCATTTGGTGCGGGGTCCTTTGAACATCTTTGCTATGCAACTACCTACATTGAAATATTAAAGATTTCTAACTAAAATTTTTAAATAGTTATCCGCATTTTAAGAAATTATACAATTTAGAGAAAATTCTATTTAAAATATTTTAAATTCGTTGCAATTATTTAAAGTCCTTTTAAATCTTGTGATTTATTTTTAAATATTCTCAAATATTTTAAAATCCCTTGTAATTCTTGAAAATCCTCTGTAATCCGCGAAAATCTTTCTTAGAATCTTAATATCCCTACAAGTTCGTCAAAATCCTTTGATATCTCTTTGAAATTCTTTGAAATCATGTGATTTCTTTTGAAATATTTATAAACCTATTAAAAACCCTAGGAATCCCTTAAAAATCTTTATTATCCGTGCACTGAGAGACTTTTTGTTAGAATAAATCATAAAAATGAATGAGAATTTAGTATAATATCGTTCCAAAATAGGGAAAACAGGGTTTGCGTATCAAAAATTAATATAGTGGTTTTTAGCCGGCAGAATTAATATGTTTGTTTGAACAAATGGAAAGAATGTTGCATTAACTCTTATAAAACTTGCGAGAATTTAAAATTCACTATATCAAAGTTGGAAAGCGAAATTAAAACGATAGTAATACAATTTATTCGAAAGAGTGAAAACATCTTTTGAAGTTGCCATACAAAGCATACGAGAATCTCAAACGACTATATGAAAAATAACTCCCTCCACCAAAAGATTCAACCTTCAGAAGGAGGAACTAAATACACAAACTAAATACAATTATATACGGAAACACGCGTACAATTATAATTTGTATTATTATATACTTAATTTATTCACTACATACATAATCGCACGCTTAATCGCTATGAAAAATCGGAATCGCTGCGGCGAGATTCGAACCTAACTTACCCGAAGCACTAACGCATTTTATTCCTAACAACTAAACCCCACGGCTAACTTATATTATGGAATATTTGGCAAAAATCTCGGCAAAGCTGCGTCGCTTGACAATTCAGGGCAGTATGAAAAATATCTGGGCCCTGTTTCACGAGTGATTTGTTGCTTCAAAAATTTGGTTAATAGATAGGTTAAACATTTTATCACTTTCAATGATTGAATTGATTTTTTATAAAATACATTTTTTTTAAAGGAACTGATAATATTCTTGTAATAATAACATTATCCAATCTGATATCTCAGTAACTCATTATAATAAATCTGAGTGTATTTAGATGTAATATTTTATAAATTGCACTCATTTAATTAAACCTTATTATCTTAGTGTATAAATTTCGAGAGAAAAAATTCCTCATGTTTTGAATCCCATAGTAAATGAATGAATTGAAAATAGAAAGAGTTAACTTTTATTTAAAATGTTGTGAAACATAACCTTTCGGTATACATGTGATAAAAGCGCCTGTTTCACTACTACCAAGCATCTTTTGACAGAACTAAGGAGTCAGATATAAATAATGTGTACAATATTATATATTAATTAAAAAAAATATATATTTTCTGATAGTTAAAAGATTGTAGTAATAAAACATTATTGAATATTTAAAAAAGAAGTTTGTGATTTTGAAAATTAACGCATTAAATGCTCTTTTTCCAATTTTTGGAAATCTGGACAGGGATTGGAGTAGAGAATAGAAATAAAATAAAGGTATAATTAATTTTCTCGTTCAGCGAATTTTTTGTTTCAAGTAATTCTTTAAAAATAATAATAATGGGATTTTACAATATTTACATGCATTAATCTAATTTCTAATTGAACCGAATTTGATTTGGACCGACCGCGGCCGGTGTTCCATGCGTTCCATATTCGGCTCTGCTCAATCGGGCTCGATCGGAAAACGGCGGAAACACTCGAGGAGCATTCTCAAACGAAACTATATGAAAAATCAACAATAAGGATTTCATAGTTTGCTATGCGTCTTAGGTTTCTGTCAACTTCATATAGACAATATCAATTTCTAAAATACGTTTTCGAGATTATGATATTCACTATTTTTCTTATTCAAATTATTTTTCGAAAACTCAGTAAAAAGAATATCACTTTTTCATAGTGTTAATTCTTGAAATGGAGATTCATAATATTTCGTATTTAGAATACTACTTTGTCGTCTTCGTGTTTTAAATACTCGTATGATAATATTAAACTTCGGTACTGTAATACGAATAAGTGTAATAAAACCTCGGTTTTCCCTATTTTGGTACGATTTTATACCAAATTCTAATTCATTTTTTTCATTTATTCCAACAAAAGGTCTCTCAGTGTGGAAATGTTTTAAAAAATTATATAACTCGTAAAAATTCGTCAAAATCCTTCGTTATCTGTTGAAATTCCGTTATTTATTTTTAAATCTCTTAAAATTTCTTGTAATATTTCCTAATCCTCGAAAATCATTCGTAAATACTTAAAATTCCTAAGAATCTGTGAAAATCATTTGAAATGGTGTCATATCTTTTGAAATATTCCGAAATGTCTTAAAATTCTTAAGAATACCTGAAAATCCTTCTTAATCCATTGAAATCGTTTTTAAATTCTTAGAATACATAACAATTTTTCGGTACGTCCTTAAATCCTTTGAAATATTTCTAAATCTTTGAAGAAGCCGATGAATTTCTTAAAGTGGTTTATTATACGCGAAAATGGTTCTTAAATTATGTATTTACTTTTTAATTTTTCTTCATTACGCTATTAATTCTAAAAAATCAATAAAATTCCCTTTTCTAAAAAAATCCCGGTTTTGGAATAAAAAATTCCCCTATTTTCCCCAAAATTAAACTACTGAAGCACTTGATCCCTGTAAAAATATGACAAAAATTAAAAACCTTACTGCATCTTTCACAATAGTAGATTGTAGTTGATCAATGTCTTCGGTCCCCCAGATGACACACTGGATTTTCTGTCCACTGTTGTTGTTTATAAAAAACTTAAGCAGTTCTGTTTTTCTCATGATTCTTCTCTGACTGATGTGTTCCATGAATGACACGATTTCCCTGAAAATAATAAATACGATGAATACCATTAAATATTTAATATTGTTTAAAAATTAAACATTTTTAAATAACGAAAAATATTTAACATACACTGTTCTGTCCCAGAACGAAATTCCTGATATCGCTTCAGATGTTGTGTAGGGTAGTTGTAAAGCCATTTTTATTTTTACTATAACAAAAATAATTGTAAAAATCTAAAAAATTAAAAATTGTAGTATGGAAAATGTTTAAAATGTGTTTATTTAACAATTATTTTCGAATTGCAAATTATTATATAATTGAAAAGTATTTTTGGTTGAGGATTCAACTATTCTTTTGAAAATTAACCTTTTAGATTCAAATTCATATTTTTGTTTGAAAATTATTAAAATAACAATATAAAATAAATAACAATATTAAAATATTTTTTGGAAAAATCAATTATTGTTGAAAAGTAATTTTTTATGTTTGAAAATTCAATTTCTTTTTACTTTATTTTTTTTTTATTTTTTCGTCCTTTCGGTTCAAAATGCAACAATTTTATTTTCAATTGATGTATTTAGTTGAAAAGTCACCTTTCTTGTTAGAACATTAATATTATTGTTGGAAAAATCAAATTTTTTGTTTAAAATCTAAGTACTTGATTGAAAGTTGAACTTGTATGCTAAAAATTATTTTTCTTTGGTTGAATATTCATCTCTTTGGTTTAAAATGTAACAATTTTGTTAAAAATTCGTGTAATTTTTTGTTAAAAATTAATTTGTATAATCCAAAATTCAACTAATCATTTTTGGTTGTGAAAAGATATTTGTAATTTCAAATTGATTTTTTCTCATTGAAAAGTCATGTGTACTTCCGAAAAATATTTTTTTTTTTGGTAGAAAGGAAGTCTTAATTAAGTCTTAAGTCTTATCGCCAACGGCGATACCACGCTGGAAACACCAGTTCTCGTAAGATCACTGAAGTTAAGCATTGTTGGGCGCGGTTAGTACTTGGATGGGTAACCGTTCAGGAATACCTGCGTGCTGTTGGCCAGTGGTGCTAACAGACCGCGACTTTTTCAACTGCGCAGGCGTCGCGTAAAGAAGGAGTGACGAAGAGAACCTTAGTATTCTTCCTTACTCCATCCTTGCACGACGCCTGCGCAGTTCAAAAAGTCGCGGTCCATTAGCACCACTGCTGTTGGCCCGTCGTGGGTGTGGTGGGCCCACATTGGTAGTAAATATCCACCTAGAAACACCGTAGAGGGAAGAAACACTACCCGAATCGGGTAGTGAGGCAATGAACTTACGAGTTCGAACTGCTAATCAACGTATGTAGAAAGGAAGTCTTTGTTGTTGAAAATTTATCCTTTTTTGTTAAAAATGCAATTGTTTTATTTACAATTAATCTGCTTTGGTTGTGGATTTAACTTTTTTTTTTAAATTAACGTTTTTGTTTGAAAATCATATTTTTTTGTTAAAAATTGAATTGTTTTGTAGATAATTAGTCCGCTTCGCTTCAAAATTCATCAATTTTATTTTAAATGAATTTATTTTGTAGAAAACTATTTCATTGGTAAAACATTAGTATTCTTTTTATTATAGAAAATTCAATCTTTTGTTTGAAAATGTAACTATTTGTTTGAAAATTGAACTACTTTCGTGCTCTAGCTCAGCACATGTTATCAGCGGCGTAGCCAGGAATTTTTTTCGGGGGGGGCTGACCTTAGGGAAGTAGGGCAAATAAGGGTATCCGAAAAATAAAATTGCTTAATATTGAAGTTAACAAAGATAACTGTTTAAACAATTTATTATTGTTTTTAATACTATTCTCTTTGAAGAATGTTAGAAAGTTGCACTTTTTTCTGAAATTTTTCACTTTTTGTCTATTTTTCACTTAGAGTGTGGTAATAACTGATGAAATTCAACAAACATAATTGTTAAACAAAATTATTATTAGTTACAACTATCTTCTATAGTAATGCTATGTAATTGCGGTTTTTTCAGAAATTTTTCACGTTTTGTCAACTTTTCACTTAGAGCGAGGTAATAATCATAGCAATTCAACAAACATATTTGTTTAAAGAAATTATTATTGTTTATAACTATCTTCTTCTATATTAATGCTAGATATCTGCGGGTTTTTTCTAAAAATTTTCACTTTTTGTCAATTTTTCACTTAGAGTGAGGTATGAATTAATGAAATTTAACAAACATAATTGTTTAATTAAATTATTATTGTTTATAAGTATATTCTCCTATAATAATGCTAGATAGTTGTGGTTTTTTCTAAAAAATTTAACTTCTTGTCCACTTTATACTTAGGAGACAATAATAATTGCAAGTTAATAATCATAATTGTTTAAACACTTATCATGGTTTATAACTATCGTCTCATAATTTTTCAGCTTTTCTTTACCTTTTTAGTTAGGAACAAATGTGGGCGTCCGCATGAAAATGATCCTTATGGCCAATATGGAGTTACATACAGAATCATATAACCGGATAAGCTCCCGGCATTTTAAGCCCAAGACGAAATTGTAACATCGAAAAACGGCTTTTCGAGAAAAACGCATTTAATGTTGGCGAGAACCATAAGCGCATATGTTACAATTTTTCTTTGAAAATGAAATATACCCATTTCCGCTTGCTTTCAGGACATACATATAGTGTAAAAATGCAGTATAGGTATTAGTATTATTCGCCACTTAAATAAAAAAATAATAATCTTGACCCTGACTTAGAAAATTTGTCATGCGGACGCCCACAAATAATAAATAATAATATTAATTTAAACAAAAAGGATCTCAAGGAAAATTTATATTTAATATGATATATGTGTAGAAAATTTGAAGAATGTTTCAAATATCTATTTTATTTCAGACAAATATAATAACAAAAAAGAAAGAGATTGTTTAAGAAATGATTCTCTCTATATTGTTTATTTATTATATGTTCATAACTAAAAAGACAAAGTAAAGTTAAAATTTTTTTAAATAAACCGCAACTTTCTAATTATCTAAGAGAAGACAGTTATAATCAATAATAAACTGTTAAAACAATTATGTTTATTAACTTGCATTAGTTAGTATCTCATAAAGTAAAAAGTTGACAAAAATTAATTATTAAGTCACTCGAAGCGAAAAGTGAATAAAAATTGGAATATTTCAGAAAAGACCGCAAATTTCTGGCATTATTGAAAGAAAATATTATTAAAAATAATAATAAATTGTTTAAACAATTATGTTTGTTAACTTGAATTAATTATTATCTGACTCCAATTGAAAATTCGATCAGAAGTGAAAAATTTCAGAAAAAACTGTAACTTCCTATCATTATTCTGAGATAGTATAATTATAAATAATAATGAATTATTTAAGAAATTTCTGGTGAATTTGATTGATCATTGCCTTGCTCTAATTGAAAAGATTAAAATAAGTTGAAAATTCCGAAAAACCGCGAATTTTCAAATCTATTATAAGAGAAAATTGCTAAAAACAATAATAAATTGTTTAAACAATTCATTTAAACTTATAGTTATTAGTATGAAGTAGGATTTTATGTATTATAAACAATTTGTATTGCAAAAAACCGCAAAAAAATTATATTTAGCGCCAGAAACTCGCGAAACACAATTTTTCACTTATGGGGTTTTTGGGACCCTATAAAACAGACTTATGGTGGTGATATTTAAAAATTGAGTTTTTATTCGTATTCTATTGCTAACTGTGAAAAGCAATGTTGAGTTTCAACTCGATACACCTAATATTGACGATTCTGAATAAAACTTACAAAAACGTCTTTTTTCTTATGGGAAATATGTGTTAAACTTCATGGGGCTTGCGGAACCTCTGAATATAATTTTAAAAATACGAATTTTGGGGGGGGGGGAGGATTCGAAAAAGTTTGGGGGCGATATGCATGCAAATTCGAGAAAAACTATTTCCAATGCATTCTGATGAGCACTTTAGTTTACAATGAGGGGCCTTCCTAATTTATGATCCGCTTACGAATTTCTACCTTTCAGGTAGTTGTTCTGGATTAGGACAAAGCTTGTACTTATATTTGAATTTTGGGTGTGCTGAAATCTTGTCTTATGGCGCTGGCCTTTGAGTTAACTTAATTTTAAACGTGAAAATCTACAGTTTACTGCCTTAATTTTCCCAGGTAACATGAAGAATAGACGCACCAGTTTATAATGGTGTCTATACTGTATAATGATCCCTCTTTCTCATTAGCATTTATGGCAAATAACAGAGCTGTCAGAACATAGACACAAGCTGTTGTAAATAGAATGAAGTTTTCCAGTGTATAATATACGTGCTTTCCTAGAGGGGGGGGGGGGGGGGGGCCTAGACCCCCCTCACCCCCCCCCCTGGCTACGCCACTGCATGTTATCATACGCGCAGACAAAACGTGGTACCGCCAGGGATCCGAAGTGACGCGTCACTCCGAGTTTTCTACGTAAATTACATTTTCTGTGTAATATACGTAGATTACGTATAGAAAACATGGGTAAATTACATATTCAATATGGCGGTGCTTATGAATCAACATAACCTCAGTTTTGAAGTGACAGGTTATCATTTTAAGCATTAAGAATTAAGTGCTGATAACATTTGTTAAAACACTTAAAAAAAAATTTGTTTTGAAAAAATTAAAGTGGAAAACCGAAATAAAGCGAATTGTTTATTTTGCAATAAAATTTTAACGAACGTTGGTTATAAGGGTCTTGTCAGTCATAGGTAGGTAAATATATTTAATTTATAATAATTAATAATTATTATGGATTTTATGTCTTCTGAAAAAAGTTGAAAGCTCTCAAAATTCTCTATAAAATGAGCACAGGATGAAACTAATTTGATCATTTTATAAGATATTGTAAAAGTAGTTCAAATTTCAATGTTTTTTTTTTTTAATTTAAAAAACGTTCGAAATAATAAATATTTTTTAATGTCTTTGAGCTAATTTTGAAGGTAATTTTCTGTATAATCACAACAGCAGCTCAGACTGCATATGCATTTTTTTTCTTGCACGATTCAAAGAGTTTAAAGATGTAACAAAAAAGTTGGAAAATTTCCAAAACATCTAAATTGTAGTCTAATCATAATTAAATTTAAATGAATACATATTTTATGGGATTCTAAAAGAAACTTCGTGATTGCAAATTTAATATATTTAAAAAAATATTATTCTTCGCAAAAAGCAATGAAAATTTTCCAACTTTTTTGTTGCATATTTAACTCTTTTCATCGAGCAAGAAAAAAATTGCATATGTATGCTGAGAAGTTGTTGTGATTCTGCAGAAATTTATTTTGAAAATGAGCCCAAGAACGCTAAAAAATGTTAATTATTTTGAACATTATTTAACATTTAAGAAAGCGTTGATGTTCACGCAGTGAAATGTAATTTGTACGATCTGCCTGCGTGACGTATGATAGTGTGACGTATGAATTTCTTTCTAATCATCGATGCGTCGAAACGGCGGAAATTCAGTACAAATCGGGAGAGAGAAACGAAACCCTCGTGCGTACGGAGTCGGTAACAATATTTCACATTAAGTGAAATAATTGTTTTAATCTACTTTAAAGTACTTCTAACAATTAGTGTAATAACATCAAACCATAATTATTGAGTCATTTTCATCAATAAATTGGATTAAGTGAAAGTGTCTGCCTTCTCAATGACTTCGCCTACTGAGTATATTTAATCGCAAAGTATTCCGGCCAATTTGAAAATCAAAAAAGGAAAATTACAGTCCGCTCCTGAACACAGTCCTTCGAGCCGGATATTTGTGGTTAAAAACATTAACAATTGTGAAAAAAGGGCTTTAAAAAAAGTGCATTTGAATTTGTAACGGCCGTCGCCATTTCCACAGTGATGAATTTCATCAGTTCCAAATAGTGCAGAAAATTTGTATATGGTTCTGTGAGTGGAAAGGAAACATCGTCTCGAAAAGCACTACAAAAAGTTATGCTTCGACAATTGAAAATAGTTAATTTAAGCGGAATTAACAAAGGACTCTTGTGCAAAATACGCGCGAATTATGAATGACGCATGCGCGCTCAGTGCTAGCCGCAAGAGTGTTTGAGCATTCCTTCCCCTCTCACTACTTCAGACGTCTTGGATTTGAATCTCATGATAAGAACCTCTCTTCATCTAATGACAGTTGTCTCATTTTAATATTGATTTCTCGTCTACAGCTGAGAAATAAGAATGTGAACTTTATTGTGTCTCTCGACACCAGATGCCCTACCGGTATCTTTCGTGTAAAATTGTCTCTCTCTAGTGTTTACTCTCGCAAACACGTGTACTCGTAAATGAAATTTAATGAAATAAATTGTCTTAGTATTCACTATCGTGAATAAGTGTAATATGCAGGTCAATTTCGTTCACTATTGTGAACTAACCATTGAGAATTATATTATCAAAACCCAAGGTTACCGAAAGTTCAAAAACTTTACTATCTGAAAACAAAACTTTCGGGTGAAGCTTTACAAATAATTAAACATATTACAACCTCCGAGGCTAATTACGAGATAGCTTGGGAAGCTCTGAAAAATCGGTATAACAATGAAAGAGCTTTGCTAAATTCTTATCTACATTCGTTTCTCTCTCTTCCGAATATTTCGAATGATATTCTAAAGGATTTAAAGACTTTGCGTGATACTACTAATGAAGCGTTACTAGCTCTTAAAAATTTCGAGTGCCGAAATGATAAATGGGATCACTTGCTAATTTATTTACTAGTGAATAAATTAAATAAGAATTTAGTAGGTGATTGGGAAAGATATCTAGCAAATCGCAGTGATTATCCTAAATATTTGGATTTTAACAAATTCTTAGATCAAAAAATCCGTACTCTCGAAGCTGTAGAAATGTCCAAGAGTAATAATTCTCTAAAAAATTCGCGTACTAATAATTCAAATCCTTCCGGTTCCAAAGGTCTAGAGTCTGCACAAATACACAGTACCAGTACTTCAGATGATCATACGAATAGATGTATATGTTGTAAAGGTAATCATTACCTGAGTCAATGTCAAGTCTTTAAGAAACAACCCGTAGAAAAAAGAAGGGAATTTTCCAATGAGTATAAATTGTGTTTTAAATGTTTGAAATCTAATCATCGTAGCGAAAATTGCAAAAGTAGAATTACGTGTTTTCAATGTAAAAAACATCATCACACTTTATTACACATCCAGCAAGCGTCTTCTGCATCTGCTCTGCAATCTAATTGTGCTACACAAGATAATTCTAATAATCAGACTCTTAGACCTGAAAATGTTGCGAATACCCCTAATAGTTCTGATTCGAATAATGCATCATTAAATGCAACGGCTACTAATTCTTCGCTAAGTTTGCGATGTTCACAAAGCGGTACGACCTTGCTGGCTACTGCAAAAATTAAAATTCGTTCACACAATGGTCGAGAAGTTATTGTAAGGGCCTTTCTCGATCAAGGGTCTGATGCTACTTTTGTTTCAGAATCTTTAGTAAACTTATTGCGACCAAAGAGCACTCCTGTAATGACTAGAGTGACTGCGACGGGTGAAGTCTTGATTGGGGTGGCAAAAGCTCGAGTAGGTTTGATTATTTCGCCAGTAAACAATGATAAAATTAAATTTCCGATTACTGCCTATACCTTGCCTCGCTTAATGAATTATAGCCCTCCGCAATTTGAAATCAATTCTACATATGATTACCTTCGCGACCTTCATCTAGCAGATCCTGAGCCCTTTAGTGGACAAAAAATCGAAATGGTAATTGGAGCCGATTATTATGGCTCGCTTCTGTTACCAGGGTTGTGTCAAGGACCTCCTGGATCTATAACCGCGCAGTCTACGATATTTGAGTGGATTCTATCAGGTCCTATTCCAAACAAAAATACGCAGGCAAAGTCGAGTCTCAGAATTAATCATGTTTCAATCTTATCGGAAATTAATTTCGCTCTGCAGAGATTCTGGGAATTAGAAGACATTCCGAAGCAATCGATGCTCACCGAAGAAGAGCAGCTTTGCGAAAATCACTTTCCTAACACGCATTGGCGTAACCAAGAAAGTCGTTTCGTTGTCCGCCTTCCAATGAAAGAAGAATCTCTCGATTCTCTTGGAAAATCATTACCTAGAGCCTTATCTGCGCTCTACAGTGTAGAACGACGACTCGCTAAAAATTATAATTTAGCCAAAAAATACGAAGATTTTCTTGACGAGTACGAGACACTCGGTCATATGCGACAACTCTCAGGTGATGGTAAACAAACTCTATTGAGTTGCCCACCAGTATATTTGCCTCATCATCCTGTAATTCGCGAGTCTAGTAGCACTACTCCCGTTCGAGTAGTGTTTAATGCCTCTAGTCCCACGTCTTCTGGGAAGTCATTAAATGATTTACTCATGGTTGGTCCAAAACTCCAGAATGAATTAACAGCAGTCATCTTACGATGGCGAAATTACCGTTTCGGAATGACGGCAGATATAAGTAAATTTTTCGTCAAATTTTAGTAGACCCGAAAGATATAGATTTACAAAGAATAGTTTGTCTCCGCGGACCTTCTAGACAATTAGTAGAATATCAATTGCTGACCGTTACTCATGGAATGGCGTCATCCCCTTTTTTGTCAAATAGAGTTTTGAAACAATTAGCCGACGATGAAGCTTCTGACTTCCCCGATGTCAGCGTCATCCTTAAACGCCACTTCTATGTAGACGATGTCTTGTTTGGATCGGATAATTTAGATCAGGCCTTACAACTGCAAAAGGAACTAACATTGTTATTAGAAAAGGGAGGATTTCCTTTACGTAAATGGTCAGCTAATGATCCTAGGTTAACTAAATTAAATGAACCTATGTCTGAAAACAAGGTAGTCAATTTCGTTGAATATGAAGATGAAACAAAAAAGGTATTAGGTTTAAGTTGGTGTCCAAACTCTGACTGTTTTTTATTTTCGGTAAATAGGGTAAGGAGGGGCAGCGCCGACCAGTTAACAGTCAATAATTTTTTTAAAGTTAATAAGATGTGGCATTGATCCATTTTTTTTCATTCCGAGTCCTACATTATTGTACATCATATTTCTATAAGTAACAATTACATGAATAAAACAATGATTTGATAATTGAATTATTTCTGACAGTCTGTATTTCGTCGGCTTTGCCCCACACCGGAGGGCAAAGCCGACCGCAGCTTTTTATGAAAATCAAAACATCTGAAGAGGGGAAAACATGATGTTTCGCGTCTGTGGTATTTTATGTACTGGAAAAATTACCTTTAAACAAATTCAGCAAGAACAATAAGTTATTTTTAATAAAAATAGTGATAGCTGTGATATAACCTCTTATTCGTTGACATTCAACTAGAGACGGAGTACGCGCAAAGGTTTCTACCGTACCAATACAAAACACCCGCTCTACCGACCGGATTGAAAATAATAATATATAATAGTTTCTTGCATGTAGCCCAGAAGATAAGTGGCTGTTCTACATTACCGATGACTTATCGACAAAATTGATGATACGTTTATAACCTAAGCACGTGTAAACTATTATTTTGGTCGGGCTTGCCCCACTGGTGAGGCTTCAATTATTTACGATATTAAATACACTTTGGACTTGTATTACGTTCAATTATTGTAATCACATAATGTGATATTGTTTTATCTGTCAAAATATCTAATTTTCATACTGTAAGTATTGCCATTAATGACGAAAACTTTACATTTCTGCCAGCGAATCTTCCATTCTTTCGTTGTCAAAACTGTTTTCTGCATAATTTTTCTTTTACAACGTCAATTTTTAAGATTTCTGTAAGTAACGCTATCTCTATAATAAAATCGACGCCTCCATTCAATATGAGTCTATGTGCTGACAGCGCTCTGTATGAGACTATTCCCTATGCTTATACACAGCGCATAGTCTCATACACGGCGCTGTCAGCACATAGACTCATATTGAATGGAGGCGTCGAAATAGATTTATTTAATGCAAAGTAGAATTAAAATTGTTAAATAATAGCGATGTTATAAGCAAAGTCGCCTTTGCCCCATCGGTCGGTGCTGCCCCTCCTTACCCTACTCAACCCGTTGGAGTTTGCACGAAAAGAATAGCTCTTTCTCTTATAGCCAAACTTTTTGATCCTCATGGATGGTTAGCTCCCATTATCATTGTAGCAAAAATGTTCATGCAAGAGCTTTGGCTTCAAAAATTAGATTGGGATGAGACACTTCCTCCACATTTACAAGAACGGTGGAATCAGTATTATACAGAGTTACCTTTGCTTCAAAATCTAAAAATTCCCCGATGGAACAAACTGAGCGAAAACTTACTATCTGTGCAATTACATGGATTCGCTGAAGCTTCTACCAAAGCCTATGGGGAAGTAGTTTATTTAAGAGTCGTTGACCATGGACAAGCTATTAATTCAACTCTTCTAATCGCAAAGTCAAAAATAGCTCCCATTTTGACTACTAGTATTCCCCGATTAGAGCTGTGTGCAGCCTTACTATTAGCTAAGCTTTTGCAACAAGTTGAGAAAGAAATTAAATTACAAACTAATTCCATGTATTGTTGGTCAGATTCTACTACAGTATTCTCGTGGCTAAGTAAACTGCCATCCACCTGGCCTACAATTGTAGCAAATAGAGTCTCTTTAATACAGTCAAGTATTCCTGAGGCTAAGTGGAATCACGTTCCTACGGCCTTGAATCCTGCAGATAGTGTCTCTCGAGGTGTTACTGCAGAAGAATTATTAAATCTTTCTCTGTGGTGGCATGGACCTCTTTTTTTAAAGCAGACTTCTGAAAATTGGCCAAGTATATCAGCGGAAGATTTAGAAAGAGAAAAGGAAAAATGTCTGTCGACTTACGCAAAAAAGGTCAAGGCAAAATTAAAACAAAACGAAGTTCATCTCAACGTTATCAAAGTAGAGAAATCTTCCTTGGAAAAACTCTCGGAAAGAGTTTCATCCTGGCCAAAACTAGTTCGAATAACTGCGCTTTGTTGTCGATTTATCTATCTTCTTGTAAATCGCCGGAAACCCCCTAAAGAACAAATTTTAACGTGTAAAGAAATTAATAGAGCAAAGACTTTCTGGTTTAAATTTCTTCAAAACAAATTTTCAATAGAAATAAAGGCTCTTCAGAATAGTAATTCTTGCAACCAAGCTAGTTCTTTAAAAAGGATATGCCCATTTTTTGATACGGATGGACTCTTAAGAGTAAAAGGACGTTTGGAAAACGCACCTATTCACTATGATACCAAACATCCGATAATATTGCCTAAACATCGTCTTACGAATTTAATAATAGAACAGGCGCATCTTAGATAATTACACGGTGGTCCGCAGCTCACTCTGCATATTTTACGACAAAATTTTTGGATACTAAAGGCGCGCGACTCAGTTCGTCATATAATTAGTCAATGTATCACTTGTGTCAGACAAAGAGCAAAAATTCCATCTCAAATTATGGGTGACTTGCCCACTGCTAGAGTGACAAGATCGCGGCCGTTCGAACATAGTGGTCTTGACTATGCAGGACCTATTCTCGTTAGATTAGGTATTGGACGTGGTTATAAATCACATAAAGCTTATATAGCTCTTTTTGTCTGCTTAGTCACAAGAGCTATCCATCTAGAATTAGTAAGCAATTTTACCACGGTTTCCTTTTTAGCTGCATTGAAAAGATTTGTTGCGAGAAGAGGCCTACCCTCAAACCTTTATAGCGATAACGGCACAAATTTTCAAGGTGCAAGCAAAGAATTAAAAATTGCTTTCCGAAAATTACGCGATGACGAAAATTTAAGAAACTTTTTCATTACCGAAAGCATAACCTGGCATTTTATTCCTCCTTATACCCCTCAATTCGATGGATTGTGGGAGGCAGGTGTCAAAA
Source organism: Andricus curvator (assembly GCA_932195095.1). Taxonomy (NCBI): domain Eukaryota; kingdom Metazoa; phylum Arthropoda; class Insecta; order Hymenoptera; family Cynipidae; genus Andricus; species Andricus curvator. Next base: position 26,073 of record CAKNYM010046000.1, read on the forward strand.
GTGTAAAGCACCACCTTCATAGAGTAGTTGGAAACCACACTCTCACAATCGAAGAAATGTCTACCCTTCTCTGTCAGATAGAGGCAAGTCTTAATTCAAGGCCAATATCTGCAAGTTCAGACGATGTAGAAAGTCTACCTTACTTAACTCCGGGCCATTTTCTTACAGGTTCCCCTTTGCTTTCTGTACCAGAACCGTCAGTCCTTGATTTGACTGAAAATAGACTGTCTCGATGGCAGTTGGTACAGAGATTAAACGAAATAATTTGGAAAAGATGGTCTCTAGAATATTTTCAAAGCGTACAAAATCGGTATAAATGGCAAAATCAAGAATTAAACCTTAAATTGGGCGATCTAGTACTTCTTCGTGATGAAGATAAGCCTCCCTGTAAGTGGAGTTTAGGCCGAGTCATTGCTTGCCATCCCGGTCAGGACGGTCTAGTAAGAACAGTAGTAGTTAAAACCGCAAAAGGTGTTTATAAAAAACCGCTTGTCAAATTGTGCTTATTACCGATTAATAAAACATTAGAACTTAAGGATGTTTAAAAACTAAATGTTCATGGCGGGTGGCATTGCCACAAACGAATGTTACTAATTTAAGAAAGAATATTGAAAGTTACATTCATGTTACAAAGAATTAATTTCATTGTATTATTTACAGCAAACTCTAACTATATTTACTTTATAAAATATTGTATTCTTTTAATCCTTTATTACTTTAGTTGGTAATAATAAAGTCGACATATTTGCGATTCATCAGACCTTTGATAAGTCATACACATACATACAAAAAAAAAAAGTTTTGAATAATTGTCAGAGGTTCGATGTGTTTCGTTCTTTTTGGTATGAGAACGAGGCGGGCGGTATGTTCATGCAGTGAAATTTAATTTGTACGATCTGCCTGCGTGACGTATGAATTTCTTTCTAATTATCGATGCGTCGAAACGGCGGAAATTCAGCACAAATCGGGAGAGAGAAACGAAAGCCTCGTGCGTACGGAGTCGGTGACAATATTTCACATTAAGTGAAATAATTGTTTTAATCTACTTTAAAGTACTTCTAACAATTAGTGTAATAACGTCAAACCATAATTATTGAGTCATTTTCATCAATAAATTGGATTAAGTGAAAGTGTCTGCCTTCTCAATGACTTCGCCTACTGAGTATATTTAATCGCAAAGTATTCCGGCCAATTTGAAAATCAAAAAAGGAAAATTGCAGTCCGCTCCTGAACAGTTGAAAACTATTTTTGCAATATCTTTTTATAAAATGGACAAATTAGTTTCATCCTTGGCTCATTTTATAGAGAATTTAAAGAGCTTTCAACTCTTTTACGAGTAAGATTTTTAACTCTCACATAATTAAAATCAAGAGAATTTAAGCAATCATCAAAAAACAGGTGGTCCATAATTCTTTCCAGTAGTGTATAGTAAAAAAGTAATATAGGTATTTTATGTGTCTTTGAAGTTACTGACTCTGTTTCTCATTTGTTTTTACAGGAATATCTGTAAAAAGACATCTGCAGAAAAAGGCAGTAATAATTGTTCAGATACAACTGAAGCTGTGAAAACTAAACGGATTGCCCATCAAGTAAATATAATAAAAAATTATAAACTGTATTTATAAAACTATATACAATATTTTTAACTATAAAAATTTATTTATGAATATATCCCTAAAGTTGTTAACTTGATCAAATTGTATTCTGTTATAGGAAAGGACAGACTCTATTCCTTCTTCTTCATCTAGTCCACCTTTTTCAAGCGAAGCAAGACATGAAACTCTGGATTCAGATGTAAGAAGTATTGATGACGATTTGAGCGATTTTTTTTTTGGCTGCAACATTCCTATTACTGTGGTTGAGTCAGACTTTTTCCGAAAATTTGTTCGCCGATTAAATCCAAACTATAAACCACCCTCAGCAAAAAAATTAAGTGGCTCAATATTGGACAGGATTTATAATAAAACGATTAGAAATAACGCACTTTCGAAAAATGTGTTCTACTTATGGATGGTTGGAAAAATACGCATAAAAATGAAAAATATGTCGTAGCAACAATTCACAATGCAAACGGAGAAAGGTTATTTCTAAACGCGTGGGATTTCACTGAGAAAAGTGAAACCGCATTATCTCTAAAAGAAGTTGTAGAAGAAGCGACGAAAGACGCGAAGGAAAAATATCATGCTCATATCTATGCAGTTGTAAGTGACAATGTTTCCACCATGACCTGTATGGGCAAGATGATAGATCAATGGCACACAACATGCAACAGCCATAGTGGCAATTTACTGGCCAAGAATCTAGTTGATTCGCAATTCAATTCGAAGGTACTCCTAGTTTTAAAGGAATTTAAGTCTTCTTACTTAGAGAGGCAGTTGGTTAAACTTGGCGGCTTACGAGTTGTATTGCCAGGCGATACGAGGTGGTGCAGTTTCCGCGATTCCTATCGCTGCCTTCTCCAAAATTTGTCTAAAATGTAAGAAATCGTTTAGAAAGGAGAATTTCAAGTTAGGCAAGACGTAATCACTTTGATCTTCGATAAGTCTTTCGAGAATGAGTTGCTAACTTTTACAATAGTCTTTGATGGAGTATGCGAATTGGTCAATAAATGTCAACGAGCTGACTTTAATATAGCTGATGCCTTACAAGAATGGCTAAGTTTAGATTTTCCACTATGTAATGAAAATTATGAATCTGTTCTGAAGAAACGACTCCAGAAAGTAGTGAAGCCAATCAGTTTAGCTGCTAATATACTATATCCGCTCTACAAGGGCATAGTTTTTGCGGATAACGAGATCTACCTAAAAATGGGTCAAAATTTTTTAAAGCAAAATTTGTCTGAAACTGGATTAAAGGATTTGGCTATTTATCAGAATGGACAAGGAATTTTTTAGAGTCTTAATAAAAAACATCTTCAAAATCCAACAACGTTTTGGGCTTTGGCTGAACCTCAACATTCGGAATTATCGAAATTAGCAACACAACTTTTGAAAATCCCGAGCTCAACTGCGGCGATTGAACGTCTGTTTTCCCAGTGGTCGTATGTGCATAATAAACTTCGAAATCGATTGGATTCCAAAAGATCGAAGAAACTCATACATATTTACTACACTTTAAAAATGAAAGATTCTTACATTAGTAAGGATTACTGATAAACTGTAAATATTATAATATTTATTATAAATATATTAAAATATTTTCAATGCTTTTTGCTAAAATATAAAGATTGCAATAAAATTGTTTTACATTATATTTACAATCCTCTGCATTATTTATAATGTGATTAATTATAGAAAAAAATTATAAGGACAGTTGGATTTGAAAATAAATTTATTTAACGTTTTGAACATATTACTAACCTACGAACATGTTCTTAATTAATATAGATATATTATCACAAATGATAATTTCAAGGTTTTCATACATCCTTTTTTTTAAAACATCCTAATTCTATGAACCAGGAATGCGAGTATTATTTTAAATAACATAACTGAAATATTAATATATTTATACTTGAAAGACACATTTTTGGTTCAAGTTTCACAGGTGACTAAACACATTGCTGACAATAAATATTCTACATACATATTCTTAATGATTATATATACTATATGTATTATCACAAACGTTAATCTTAAAGTTTTCAGTCATTTTTCTTAAAGATATGATTGTCTTAAATAAAACATATATTACATTTTGTATCGGAGATCTAACGAATAATTAAATGTAAATTTTTTAGGAACGAAATCTATAACATTATAGGTAAAGTTTACATTTGATGTCTTTAATTCTATGCAGTTTGTTTAGAGTCTCAAAATCTTAAATTGTAATACAAACTTTGGAGTTTATTTTGCTTTTCGCTCGACAACTTGCCAGAACATCGAAAATTGCACTTGACGTCTAACGCGGACGCTGGAATTTTTGATAATTTTTTCGCAAGACTTGACAAGTTTGCATATTCTTGCTCTGCAACATTCCCAGCCCTGGATCAAGGGGGGGGGGCTAAGGGGGCTGCAGCCCCAGGCCTCGAGTGAAAGGGGGCCTCCAAATGATTGATTTGTAACTTTTTCCCCAGTTCGGAAAATTACATACAGGTAACAGAAAATTTGGATTCCCTGATGAAAAAAACGATGGGAATTTTCTAAAATGTTATTTCCTAAAGATATCTGCCCTGTCATAGAATTTTCGTCATTCAAATAAGCGCGCGGAGTTGAACCAATCAGATGAGTGGTGCAGACTCTGCGTGATTGAAAGAGTGTCACTGATCAGCACACACTTTTTTTATAGTCTTTCCTCAAATCATCTCATACATGATCCAATTCACTCATGGTCTAGCCAAAAAACGTCCCATTTTCGTCCAAATCGCGCATACCAGCTCCGCGGCCATGTTGGTTACCATTCAACACAGCCGCCAGCTGTACATTTATTCAATATGGCGATGTAGCTGATATCGTTGCTGATTGGCTGCAATTTTTTTTACTTGCGCGTGACTAGACCTGGTATGAATTGGATCATGATCTCATATGTCTTTGCATTGACTTACTCCATAAGTCCATAGGAAGTTGTAAGCGTATTTCGAGATCTACAGGTATATAAGCAATATTTCGAAATATTAATCAGCGAATGTGAAGCATATGCAAAGTTGTATTCTTACAGACACGAGTGAGCCAAGATAAGACTTCGCATGGTGTAAGTACGAATTTACGGTAGAAAAAACTCATTCAAAAATTTTACAAAATTTTAAGGTTATGTTGCTGTATTTTTCTCAAACATATGTCTCATTATCCAATTATTTGTAATCAGTGGTTCAAATCTCAAAATTTTCAGCTTTCGAAAGTTCTTGCTAAAAAAATTTATTCAACGATGTCTACCCGCAAGTTTGAATCTGGTGCTTCCAAACGAAAAGCCCAAAAAATTAGACAGGAGAACGAAGCCAAAATTAAAAAATTAACTAATTATTTTCCATTTAACAAAAATAACGCGAATGAAAATTCATTTCCCCAAGAAGAAATTGATGGAACATCAAATAACCCTCCTAATGTTAATTGCATGGGCAGTGAAAGCATGGACAGTAATGGCATGAAAAGTATGAGCATGAAAAGCATGTGTACCCTTACGAACACAAATCCTAATCAAAGCAATTATTCTACTCCAATTCCTAATAATGGTGACCCTATTATTGACACCCATTCCAAGAGCGAATCCCACGGTATGTCCATTGTTTTTTATAAAACACTAATCCGTTCCCGAAATTCCCAGCTAACACACTTACCAGTCTGAGATAGTCACATGCTTGTAACAATATTCAGAAAACTAGTCACTAGTGACTTCCCTAATGGTCACCCAGTGACAATATATTTCCCGCTCAAAGCAGTAACATGTTACAAGCGAAGCAGATAACATCATCGCGTAAAAGTAATCACATGCTTGTAACAAATTGATGTTTGGGAAAACAACGGACAATGACAGATTCACCTCAACATATCCAGCGTTTAGAAATAAAAATTATTAATACACTTGCAAAAATGTTAGAATGGGACATAATTAAGTGAATACTAATTTCCGGGAAAGTGATATAATATTATAGACTTCCAAACAAATGAGATAACATATGAACACATATTTTATAAAACGAGATAGGAAGATTTTTCAGCTGAACATTTACGAAAACGAAGTGGCGTATTTTACTTCTAACCTCTACTATTAGAGGTTATAGAACCAGAATATAAATTAATGTAAATAAAAATGAAATATTGAATTTCAAATAATTGAATAAAATATTTATCTTGTAATAATTTTTTTATATAATAAGTGTTATTATTATCATGTTGAAATTACAAAGCTGCCTTGAAAAGTTTTCTCATATTGGAAGCTTTTTAAGAATAATTGTGAAAGATTACAAAAAAAAAAGTTTTCAAGATTCCTAGGGAAATTAAAGATTATTTTTCATTTTGAAAAATTAATTTTACGAAAATATTTCGGAAGATTTAAAAAGATTCCCAAAATTAAAAAAAAAAGAATCTGGCGAGGTAGCAAAATGTTTTAGAACAGAATTATTTACCACATCTAATAGGTTTTTCACAAATAAAATGTTCTCTTTTATCATTACTGCTTAGAAATATTCAGAAATCTATTCCATTTTTTAAATTACTTCTATTCCACAATATTATAATTTTAAATCTTTCGATTTTAAATTATTCAGATTCAAAATTTTGCGCTTTCAGAAATTACACTTATTACACTAATTTTATTAAACTAATTTAATAACATTAAAAAAAACCGTTTTAGAATAATAAAGACTGAAAAAACATTTTTAATTTTCAAATTTAGTTTTTAAACGAAAAATTGGATTTAATTTAATTTCGACTGATTGCCTTTTCAGGAAATTAAAAATAAATAAAAAATGTTTAATCGTCTTGAGAATCGGCACCCCTTTTATTAAATATATCTATAGCCATTACCCCTTTTATTGAGTATATATCTATAGTCATTTTCCCTTTGATTGATATTAGAAAAGCACCTTTTTTCATCGTCAGATTTTTAATACAAAAGCCTATCAAAAAAATATTAATCATGAAATAATTAATTCGAACGATTTTTTTTGACTTGCTTGAAAATTCGTCAAATACTGTAACTTTATACTTATATTACCATCAGTACTTGCTACATTAGTAATTTTTCTTCGATAAGAGATCGCAATTACTGTAAACCTATCAAAGTTCTACAAAAAATAAGCAGAAGCCAAAGATGAAGGGAATACTTACAAATGATAAATTCAATAATTTTCCCATTACATTTCGTTATTTAAAAAATATCTTTTAAAACAATTGACCAGCACCTTGAACTTATTTTTCGTAAGATTTTCATGGAATAATTCAGTAAATAGATGCTCTATCTTTTACAGTAGATACGGCATAATTAAAAATGTAACAAGTTAATTTTATAAAATAACAATTACGGGTTTAAAATTTTTTTTTGTGTACTTAACTATCTTATTATTGATTATTTATTAATTGATCATTTAATTTTCAACCTTGAAAATGTTTAAATAATAAATATTAGTTATAAAATGAGATAATATTCACGCTTATAGATGTTCTGTACCGATTTGTGAATCAAACAATTTTTTTGTATAATTTAGATTATTTTACCAATAATTATAACTTAAAGAACATATGTACTACAAGAAAAAATAAAACATGTGTTTTTTATTGCAAAAGTAACGTTAAAGCTATTTAATTTTGCACTTTTAAATTGTGCTGAGAATCACGGAGCCAATGAATGCTTATTCCTTGCACATGCGCACGAAGTTTAAGATGGCTGTCGGCTGTTACCACTTTGTTACTAATCTGTCAGGTAACGGATGCAAACAAGCCTCACTAGTAAACTTCGGCGATTATCCCGTTAATAGCTATGAAACTGACATACAAGTAACAATTCCTCTCAGGGCCGGTCCACAATGAGAGTCGTAAGCGTCGACGTTCGAACGTATATGCGTATTTGACGTCATACGCACGTTGTTACCAACGGTCGCAGCGAGAAAACGAAAAATGCGAAACGGCGAAACTGCTCGGATAATTGGCAACAACGTGCGTATGACGTCAAATGCGTACATACGTTCGAACGTCGACGTTTACGACTATCATTGTGGACCGGCCCTCATAACATGTGATCACTCAGGAGCTTTTCACGATAGTAACAGGTTAGCTGGGTTCTTCTCACTGCGTGCGTGAACATTACATATGCATGCCTGATATTTGTATCTAATAATATTCTCATTTATAGGAAGTATATTGACAGAGTTTCAAATTGATAAAGACCCAGCATTTTTGCCTGTAATGAGTGAGATCGTTCGAGAAAAATGCATGATATTGGGGCAGCTTTTTTTTCAGAATAAAGACAATAAATTCCCAGCTTCTGTACGAAACTATAAGAATCAAAAAAGATTTTTATCTTCCCAACTCTTCGTAACAACTTTGATCAATGGAGAAAAACATGACCGCTGGTGGTTGATGTACTCTGAATCGACTGGGAACGTGTATTGCTTTGTTTGCAAATTATTTAATAATAATGATTCAACGTCTAGTTCTTTCACAAAAGATGGATTTTCGAATTGGAAGAAGAGTGAGGAAAAAGTACGCAGCCATGAAAACAGTCCTGATCACCAACACTGCTCACTGAAGTGGCTCAATCGATCTAACAGTGAAAAGCGTATAGATAGTGTCTTATTGGGGCAAATAGAATCGGAAGAGAAATACTGGATTGAAATTTTGAAACGCGTTGTTGATGTGGTTCGATTTCTCTCAATAAGAGGGCTTGCATTTAGAGGTAACCATGAAGTATTCGGTGTATTAGACAATGGCAACTATCTCGGAATTTTAGAACTAATAGCGAAATTCGATCCCGTTTTGAAAGCACATATCGAAAACTATGGTAATAAGGGCAGAGGAAGTGTGACGTACCTATCAAAAACGATTTGTGAGGAGATTATCACTCTAATGTCTGCAAAAGTTTTAAAGCACATTGTCGAAGAAATCAGAAGAGCAAAATATTTTTCTATTATTGCTGATTCAACTACAGATCTTTCCCACATCGACCAGTTATCAATTGTAATACGTTATTGTCTGAACGGTAAAGTTTATAAACGATTTCTCACATTCATTCCAATTCAAAGCCATACTGGTTAATCTCTTGCTTCGAAAATACTACAGTTTTTAGAAAAAGAAAATATTGACATAGCTAATTGCAGAGCGCAAACATATGACAATGTTGCTAACATGTCCGGAAAATATTCCGGAGTGCAAGCTCGAATCAAAGATTTGAATGATTTGGCGTTTTATGTCCCATGCTTTGATCATTCATTTAATTTAGTTGGAGACTGTAGTGCAAAATCATGCTTTGAAGCAATCACTTTTTTTTCGGTTCTCCAAAGATTATATGCATTCTTTGTGGCTTCAATTCATCGGTGGGAAAGATTATTTAGAAGGAGAAAGTCCAATAAAACACTGAAAACTCTTTCAAGTACACGATGGTCTTGTCGTGATGATGCTACCGAAGCTTTAGCTGATGATTATGGAGGGGTATACGATGCACTGACTGACATTTCGCAAGATGAAAACGAGAGTCCTGATACTCGTCATGAAGCTAATTCATTAAGGAATAAATTAACGAAGTTAGAGACAGGTTTCATGACTGTTTTTTGGCAGCGCGTATTAAACAGATTCAATGCTACCAGTGTTTATTTGCAAAGAGTTGAAATTGATTTGGTCACCGCTAATGATATGCTTAAATCGTTGATAACTTTCACTGATGAACTCCGAGAAGAATTTGAAACGATTGAAGAAAAAGCGAAGAATATGTGCCCGTACATTAGTAAAGAATGGTCTGATGAAAACATCAACAAACGTAAAATTCATAAGAAATACTCAGATGGTAGCATTGGATGCGAGCAATTACATGGCAAAGAGAAATTCAAGGTGACCACTTTTCATGCCATCGTTGATAACTTGCGGGTGGAATTGGAAAAACGAAGCTCAGCTTATGACAATGTTACTAACATCTTCGGTTTTCTCACTCGATTAGATATCATTGACAATGAATCGCTGAAGGAGTCTGTTGATAATATACTTAAAGTCTATCCCAATGATTTAGAGGTAAGTCTGTATGATGAGCTGAAACAATTCATTGCAATGCTGAAGACTCAGACCGATGAGAGATTGATTAAAAATCCGATGAAGCTGTTGAATTGGACAATTGAAAACAATCTCGCGGATGTTTTCCCCAATGCACATGTTGCCTTCAGCTGGTTTTTGACCATTCCAGTTACCAACTGTGAAGGTGAACGGTCTTTTTCGAAGCATTCGATCATCAAAAATAAATATCGCTGTACAATGGGTCAATCTAGATTAACGTCATTATCAATCCTCTCTATAGAATACGAATTGACGAATGTTCTTTCATTCGAAGAACTCATTAAAGATTTCGCGAAAATGAAATCGAGAAAGAAAACTTTCAACTCCTGCTCTAGTCTACTTAATGTCGGAAAAAAGCGTTTGTTGTTCCTCAATATGTATGTCGTAGTCAATATATAAGCAATAAATAAAAAAAAAAGGCTGCTTATCTTGTAATGGGGGCCTCACCAAGATGTGTAGCCCCCCTCTCATTTAGACTATAATTCGGCCCTGAACATTCCAGAAGATTGAAAACGTTTTTATGTTACTTTTAAAAAGTTTTACAAAAAGACCTTTTTCTTCTTTATATTTTATATATTGTTCCAGACCTTTCTCATCTAGATTATCCAAAAGCAATTTGTTTACTTCGACAGATTGATTTGCAGATAATCTACGACCTCGATATTCTGGATGCAGAAAATTGGCTGTTAAAGATGCTGGTTGCAATACTATCATGGCATGATTCTCAATACACAAATTTAGTAAATCGTTATTTGAATTTGATTTTAATAATAACCAATTTTCTACAGCATCTGCAATGAAAAAATCTTTTTCATTCATTTTTTAAATTAAAACAGTTAGAGATTTGTAGGCGTTAAACAAATTGTTCACATCGGATTCAAATGAACGATCAAACAATAATAAAGTCATATCTTGATGAAATTCATATGAATTATCAGCTGCCATTTTTTTCAACATTTGTACGTTCGAGACGAAACAAAAGTACGTTTCATAATGAATTTCCCACTCAATTTTTTATCCTCAGATTCTGCTAAAGTTCCTACGAAATCAGAATCCACAGCTTGACACAGGAATTCACTGCTTAAGCATTCATGCAAGATAATTTGAGCTTTAGTATATAAGTCATTATTCGTTAATGAGTTTCCCACTCTGTTTGCAATTTCAATATTGCATAGAAGGGAGAAAATGTTATCATCCAAATTTTGAAGTAAAGATTCTTTTGACACAATAGCATATACCTCTAAACGAAACACGTTTTTGTTTTCATCAATGGCTGAGGTCATCATTCCATGAATCTCGTCCGCATAGTTTTCTGTGATAATCATTTTCGTGGAACTTAAGAAAGTAATTTTTCCCTCTAAGTCCTTCATAAACAGCTTGATATCTCCTAATCCCCCTTCGTCATTTTCAATGGAAAGCAGTAACATCCCTGGCCTCTTTTCCGAATTTGCCTTGCGCTTCTGAAGATTTTCAAAAGCCTTATCCAAAAATACAGAATACATCTCTTCAGCTGTTGGGAGCGTATAAGCCGGTCGCAAAAATTTGATGAAATTTATAAAATAGTCAGATTCCACTATTTCCACATCAATGTTGCATCCAAAAAATAACTTCGCAAGTAGATCGTTAAGTACTGACCTATCTTTGTCTTTGACATTGTCAAGAAAAGATTTTATTCTTATTTGTTGCATCTTCTTTGATCGAGAAGCATTAAAAGATGTGACCTAAAAGTATATTTTCTTAAATTAACAATTCATCTTACTTTAATAGAGGAGGAATATTGTTTTTACTAAAACTGTTTTAAGCTGCAAAATCGATTGTTTTTTTTTCCTTTTAAGAATCATACGAATCCTTTTGAAAATCAATAAACAAAAATAAAGGTATTTAAATATTTCTTCAGTTTCTTGACTATGTTTTTAAGTAATCTAATGTGAATATGAATCGAAAATTAAAGTGAATAGCAAGGCAAATACAGATACTATTTTAAATTAAATATTTTTGGCTACTGAAGTTATAAATAATATATATTAAAATCATACACTACACTTACGGAATTGTTATTTTCGAAAAATTCGTCAGTAACGTCGCTTTCCGTTGTCATGCCACTAATGGTCGAGTTTCCATCTTTACTAATATCCATTTGATTATTCGTCTCAGAAGTTATTGCGATCTATAGAATCTATAGAAATGTCCTCCTCCATTAAGAAACATTTCTTCCTATAAAAGTGTAACTTTAATAATTTTCTTCACTTTTTAATTATGATCTATTAAATAGAATTTTCTATTTCTGATTATAATAACTTACCGGTGAGTTTTTAACCTCTCTTCTGCTGTGTTTTGCAATTGTTAGTGGCAAATAGTACAAAATGCTGCATACTTTCCGTTATCTTTTTTGATTAATTTAAATTTAAGTTTCTCCCACGACTCGTGTTTCGGCCTACCGCCTCTTCTCATTTTATTTTTTCGTACCTTCGTAATTCGTATAAATAATTAAATATTCGCTGCGCCGACTGGACTTGTGCACAAGCTTATAGTCTGCTTATAGGTTATGTCGCTTTATTTTTTTTAACGACGTAAATTATGGACGAAAATATAGAAAACTAGATACGTAAATTACCGTGTAATATACATGTAGAATACTATGTAAATTACATCGAGTAATTTACGTACCGAACCCTGGGTACCGCTGAAGATAGGGAACTGAAATAATATTTTCAATACAATCACTTTAAACTGAAATGTTGAACCTTCAATAAAAGCCCTGCTACAATTTTGTATAACATCATGTTCGCACCGTATGAAATTTTTAATAAACGCAAAAAATGACTAATTTTCTCAAAAACCTGGCTTGACGTAGTAAATCTGACACCATATTCTGATTCGAATACTCAAAAAACATGTGAGTATGGTAGTGTGGTCCTTCGCACATGCCACTTTGTATTTTTTGTGTAAAACCTAATGAAAAATATTTCACATGGTTTTCAAAATATATTAAATAATGAAAATTGTATATCATTATTATTTTAATATACTCGAATAATTTGATTGCAGTCGAATGTATATTCTTTTAATTTTCATCGATTGTTTGCTTAAGATCGTCATTATTTAGTAACTCGTCATCCTCGTTTTATAAAGTCTTCTTGAATCCAGACTAATTTTGTTTTTAATGTTAGGTAATTTGAATGATATTTTTTAGGAATTAATTAAATCTTTGCATTTATTTATTTTAAAGAATTGAAATGTGAAAACGTCAAATGAGCTTTATGTCATTTGTATAATGCCATGTGCTAAATGTCATTTGTAGGTTATGTGTTATGCTTCACATTGTTATACGTTTTTTTATTACTTATTTATCATGAATTGTTTAATTCAATAAAGTACTGCATTAAAATAAAATTTTATACAATAAATGTTGAAGGGTAGCGGTCCAAAAGGATGTAAGGGACATTTTGACGAAAATGGGTTCATTGGCCCAAAAATTATTTGAAAATCAAATACACATCCTGTTAAAAGGATTTTCTCGAAATCGCATTTTGTAGTATAGCAATAAAAAGTTGGCGTGACAAAACGGGGGAACGCACGTTCTGTGCATGACACGATTGCAGCGCGCGCACGCAAAATATTGTATTTTTTTAATTTTAGTAATTTTCTGACCTTTTGTAAATAATATTTCTTTTCTTAAGCGTTTTTTAATAAATAATATGACAAAATTAAATTTTTTAAAGTAACATATCAGTGCCATCCTAACCTATAAATTGAAAACTTTTTAAATTATCATTTTTTTCAAAAAATACGAAGTTTTTGTGATGTAACTAGTTTGTTTTTTATTTACCAACAAAACTTATTCCAAGTAAGGTCAAATTTAATATAAAGTAATCACATTTAATTACTTTTACGATGAAAAAAGTGAAAAAAAATCTGTTACACCGCGACACCGTCATACACAAATTTCATTTTCTCTGAACTGAATAACTTTTTTGGATCAAAAATTTTTTATTTTCATTCAGAATTCCTATATCTGGCAAGCATATTCCTATTTTTGTAAAAAAATCAAAATTATACTTTTAATCGCTACCGCAAACCGATTTTCAAACCTGTGAAATTCTAGATACAGCATTCTCGGTCGATTTTCTCCAAACTGGTTAACTTTTTTACTTCAAACATTGTTTACCCATATTCACACACTCAATATCTCGGGAGCATGTTTTTATTTTTTTAAGAAACTAAACATGGAATAGTTTATCTCAATCCGCAGCCGAGCCCGCTCCAATTTTAGGTTAGTTTCAGTTTCAGATTGTCAACTTCCACATCTATTTCTTCTAAACTGGGTAACTTTTTCTGATCAAACTTTTTGGCCTCAAATCAGTAATACTTCAGCTCGGGAGTTGACTTATATTTTATCTTTAAATGGTGATGTCGATGTTACAGAATGTTTTTTCGCTCTCCTGAAAAGTTGACAAAATGTCCCT
>CAKNYM010046001.1:0-37058 GCA_932195095.1 Andricus curvator
AAATTTTACACAAATCTAATACCTTCTCTAGATGAGAATGTAAAAATCAATAATACTGATACAGGAAGTGACACCTCCCAACGATGTTTCGAATACAATAAATCACTCCAGTGGTGGTAATTTAAATCTTAATGCGGATATATTCACATAATTCAAAGAGCCAAGCTGGAACCTCTTCAATAAATTAGATAAACCAATAAATTTTCCAAAAGTAACCGAACCACTCTAGTTCCAAATCAACCTTCTTACTCCATTAACAATAGAATTCGTTTCTCCTTTTGGAAAGCCAAGCCACGCAGCTGGCTCGAGGCGAACGTCGACAAGTAGGACTGGATTGTGAAAATCGTAAGTCCGTCATTAGAGTTCAAACCTAGGAGAAGGGTTTTGTTGATACGTCTGGCCTATTCTCAATCTAAGACCATTCTTGAGTTAAAAATATCGTCTCAGGGTAAGAAGCGAGAACGGGATAGTTGGGTGAAATGAAAGAGATGTAGGAAAAGAGAGAGAGAGAAAGATTAAGACACCTGGCAGCGCCCGTCAGCTCATTGAGCTCCTTGACAGCTGCATCGGTCAATGGGGAGGTCACCCCTTGCGACGACCAATTGTGCTGCATTGCTCGAATTAGATTGACCAATGGCATCGTGCCTTTGGACTGTTACAAACGAGCATGCCATGAAATAGTTATGAGACGTAGCAAGAGTCGCATTAACCTCTCGGCTAGAAGCACTTCAGAATGGTACTACTGTTGTTCCAACCACGGATTGGTGCTTGCGAAATGCGTCTGCTTTAATTCACTCGTAACCACTGCCGACATTCACTAATAAAGTATCACTAAATTCTTTATATCAAGGATTTTTATTAACATTAAAAAAACATCATAATTTGCTTTATTTGAAATACTTCATAGATTCTAAGAAATAACTGTTGTCATCAAATTTTGTAGAGATATTGGTACTAGTGATATCTTTCTTGAATTCATTTTTTATTTTGGGAATTCAACCAACTTTAAATTTAGTACGAGGTTTGGCCGAAAGTATCCGACCTATGGTAATAAACTTCCTTTCTGAACCTGAATGAAAACGAATTTTCTAACTATCCCATTATTATTCTAGGTTGGAATTTGATTTTAGCTGCTATAGGAACTTCAAGTTGAAAATAATAGTTAAATGAGGTGCGGTTGCCATTTGAAAAATGCAGAAGACAAATAGGAAGACAGTGCATGTATCTTGTTTTTCTATCCAAGCTGACGTAAATGACAAATTCAAACGAGGTGCTTGGCCATAAAACGCAGCTGGGTTCGTCTTTATAATGCGCGGGGAGTGGTTTGCTAGCTAAATGTACACCGCCGACTTGCCATTGGTGGATGTCACTGAGAATGTCTTATTGCATAGTGCAGAAAGATATTTATATCGCGGGTTGCGGAGGGCGGCACGTGGGAATGGAGACATTCATTGACGTGGTTAATGGTCGTCGGCCATTAAGAACTCTTGCCTTACCTCATAATCAATGGAAGCTGTACCTCGCTCTTTATTCTCTTAGTCTACTCACTCGTCTCGCATAATCCTTTTTTCTCTCTTTTTCTCTCTTTTTATCTCTTTCTAATTATCTAACGGTCACCTGCCTTATTTAAGGCTTGCTCTTTAAAATTGTTGACTCTAAAATATCTCCCATTTCCAAATTTGTTTTTCGAAAAGCCTGCAAATAATTATTAATTACAAATTTTTGTAGGTGTAATAGAGCAATTTTTTTCGATGATATTTATAAATTGTACCTAAACTGTTTTTGTATAGCATGTTTTGTAGAAGATGTGGCATACATACAAAGACAGCCGACAGAGAAACGATTCTGTCACATCAGCCGTTAACAAGATAATAACTGTGTGATTACACGTTTAATTCTCGGCGCTTAAGATGCGTGGCAAAGATAAGTCGTGACAAATATTGCCCATAACCTCTCGCAGCACTCGCCCACTGCGCCGTTGACAGTTGTGCACGGGGACCGAGAGAAAAAGAGAAAGAAATAAAAACCTGTTCTCTTGGTCTCACAGGTGATGTTTTACATGCAATCTCCAAACCTCAATCATTCAACCGATTTAAGCAGTCTCTTAAAAGTTCGCATGGATTTATGAACTCTGCCGAAACCAAACGTAAATATCAATATAATACTCTATTACACCTTCCTCAAATATACCTACTTATGTTCTTGTTTTCTAAAAAAAAATATTCTTGTAACTTAAAATATATTCTCATTACACAAAAAATTGAATTTTCGTAGAATTCCAGATAAGAATTAGAATAAAAGAACTGAATGAAAAAGTAGAAGTGCCTCGAAAAGGATTTTTAATTAAAAACGTGTGGATCTGTGCGACTTGTGACTCGCTAACAAAGGAGATTTCGTGAAAGATTATAACGTAAGGAAGTAAACGACCAGGGTAAACGGAAGAGCACAAGATATATATAATGGTTTAAGTTTTGTCGTGCTCCGACGAATTTTCGGGTCAGACTTGGGCGCTGGATCTCTTCTCCGGGTAATCGACTTAAGTTGTTAATTTCCACGTACATGCTTGAAGCTCAACTTAAATTTCTTATGTACTCTCTTGCGACAGGCCACGGTTCGTCGAAGAAAGTATATTCATCCCTACCAGGTCATAGACTGTACGTGTACGTCTTCATATTAAAGCCTTTCAACCTCGTTCCCTTATACTGCCTCAGACTCTCACAAGAAAATCCGGCCTTTGTAAGCGACATGAAGGTACTTTGTTTCGAATGAAGGCGCTTTAAAAATTATCTACCCTTCTGTACTTCCAGTCTTATCCAAGACTCAATTTCACCCACATGAATTTATTATTTGAATTATGAAGGATCACAGTTTTCTTTCTGTTTTGTTTGCAATTTGAATGATGGTGTTGGGGTAATAAAGTGAAGGGTCTATGAAGATTGAAGAACCAAAAGCAAGCTTGCATGGTCGTAGAACTGAAAGTGCTAGGACTGCACAGTAAACCAGTCCCTGTAGAATCTGCGACTCTAAATACTGTATAATGCAGCTCTGTGTACATGGACAAAAAGCATACATATTCTCAATGCAATAGCAGAAAACGACATTGTGACTCAGTTTTATGTAAATCTGCATTTTACAGGCCGAAACTGCTCGTGGAAAAATGACTGGCATTAGAAAATAAAAATGTTGATCCTATACACATAACCGGATCCCAAAATATCACATACACGAACACAAACGCAAAATCCCTTCACCCCACACACACATACACCCACCTGCCACACACACAGCCCAAGCCCATATTATGAAAATAACTGAAAACAACCCCTAAGCTAACCCTCATCAACTCTAGCACACCCAGAATCCGAAACAAATGCATCTGAAACCCAAAATATTCCAATAACTGGTCAAAAATCCTAACCATCGCCCCTTTCGAACACGCCCTTCAAGAACGCAGGATATCTCAAAAATCGAAAAAAAAAACAGCAAAGCCGCTACCCTTACACACACACGTATTGAGAAAAATGCGATATACTCTCGCACATTCACTTTTCATCCCTTTCTCTGTATTTCTTTTACTTTTGCGTCCGTATTTCCGTACCTGCACAGTGTGCAACTGTACATCCTCCCTTTCCTAGGTCGCCAGTCCATTCGGTTGCTTTTCTGCGTTGGAGTTTTTCTAGCGAAGTCTTACTGAAGCGGTTCATGCGTAACGATACCACAGTAATTAAAACTACGCCCACTCACTGTGGACGTGAAGCACTGGTAGTTTTTAATTGAAAAAATTTCCGAGCTAACTTTATAGGTGGAAATGCCGGGTTAGCCAGGGACGTAGAATGCGAGAGCGATGGTTCAATTAAAAAACAATAAGCATAGCAACCCCAAAAACGTCATTCGTCGTCGAATATCGTTTGACATGTCCCATACATTCGTACGACATCGACTTACAGTTTAGTGTAAGCATATCGATTCTCCGTTGCAAACACGCTCGCGGCGATCGTCGTATAAGCGAAAAAATTACGACGTTTTGTCCCGCATATGACAATGCTATCAGAACGATCAACGGAATCACGAAAGCATGGAATCACATTCTTATTGCTGGAGGGAAAAATGATCGCAATCTACATGTTGCGCTTTCAAAGCCTTTGTGTTATTTTCAGTTGAAAGGAAGTTATTTGTCCTCCGAAATCAATTCCGTTTAGTCTAAAAGTAACAGCCGATTCAGGAGTTTAATCAGTGATTTCAAATTGTAAATATAATGAAAAATAATTAACAATGCAATATATCAATATACCAATATATCTACTCGCTTTTTCTGTGTATCTATTGAACCCATAACACAATGCATTTTTTTAACCAGAATGTAAGGAGCCTTTCGTAATTTTTGCGAATATGAAATGAGTCAAACAAATAAACGTTAACAAAGTTTAAAAAATCTTTGGGAAAAGTCATTTATATTTTATAGAGAGTAATACAACTCTTTTGTGTAACATCCTCGATGGTAACGCATGAGAGTGAAATTTACGATAAAAGCTGAATACAAGTAAATCCGAATTGAAGGATCGGAGGCTCGATCGGAGGAGTGTGGTTGGATAAAATCCTTTGCATGAAATAGTAATTGCGTTTGCTTCTAAGCCTTTGATCGTTATTCACCGTTATCGCAGGATTCCTAAGACATTACATTACACTGGTGAGTGTTCGTTAATGGATTACACCTAACTCTCTGGTTCGTATCGATCGTGAGGTGCAGGTATCGTTCTCCGCATTCCAGTTTCCCCGCGACATAAGACACCCACTGACTCGTATTTCAGGCGAGAAACACAAACCGCTCCCGTGCTCGACGACTGCGATAAAATCACCGGTAACGAGTCGACCCTTCTCCACATATGAAACTCTTCTCCAAAAATCCATGAATCGTGGTTCTGAATCAAGACTTATAAAGAGAATTCAAGATGCGAATTTCCATACTGTATGTGAGAAAGTATGTATAAAAACGAGAGGATATTCGCCTAAGAAACCTTGTTCAAAGTCATTACGGAATAAAAAAATTTAGGATTCAGAATCATGAACATCAGATTAAGATTTGCAAATTTTCGGAGATCCGAAGCTTCAGCCATTTAAAAACAGTTGGAAAATAATTTCAAATCTCGCCGAATTTCTCAGAAATCTTTCAAATCTTCAAAAATCATGGCGAATCTTGAAAAAGCCCTTGAGAGATCTTGTGAAATCTATAAAGTGAGTGCTCAAGTTACGTGGACATCCGAACAACAAGGAACGTGAAACAGAATTCGATGATAAAATATTTCACTTCTCGTATGCATAAACTTTCGCCACAAAAAATTCGTTATTTAAAGATTTAGCACAGAGAATAATAATTTTATACAATTGTATGAAATATCGTCAGTTCTTTTAAATAATACAATTATATTTAATATTATTTTTAATCAACAATATTTTTACAAAGTCAATATCATATTTAAATGAAGCTAAAGTATTTGATACAGATATTAGTTTACGTTTTGAGCATAAACCTATGCCAAATCACACAGTTTTCACTCTTCAACAATTAATTAGTTGAGTAAGAAAAGTGATAACTTATCATATTAAATGGTGCATTCCTCATAAACCAAAATATATAATAATCATCTACGCTTTTGCATAGGTTCAAATAGCTTTCTCCAATTCTCGGTTCGCTTGATCATATTAACAGTAAGTTAAGTTTTAAAACCATTCATTAATCGCGATTTGAAGCGTGATTAATATTTCTGCCGAACAGAAAAGCCTAGTAAGTGACAATTGCCATAGAGGTTATTTTTCGGTGAACGTGTGTCGGAAAATAGTCTCTATGGCGAATGTCACTTTCTAGGTCAAACTTCATATGGTTATCGTTCTTCAATAAATTTTTCAAGCATTTTCAAACTTTTCACAATATTCTTAGTGTTGCATATAAATATCTAAATGATGACTCACAATTGTAGGTGAAATCAATATTGGGTAAATCCACACCCAATTTAAAGCACTCAACTCACCTGTAACACAGAATAAAAGTGGCATTTAGAAACGATTATAACCGTAAAATTATTTGATAGTAAACAGTTTGCATATGTAAATCTCATAGAATTGAGGTACACATACAATTATTATCTTCTGTTCTATTTAACAAAATGAAAATTATTCTAAAGTTCAAAAGCTTTGAACGTAAAAGCGTAGAAAGCTCCCAACAGTCTGGTCGTGCGAATTAATCGTTTAATCCACTGAGCCAATCTATCACCCCTGATCACAACTTTTAGAGTTTGATTGTCTTTATAAGCAGATTATGTCAATATCGAGTTTAGCTGGCAAAATAATGGAGAACGAGCTACATATTTATTATCTCACAAAATGTATACTTTATTCTTTGTTTTTAATACAAATACTTTTTTTCATATTGCCTTTTTCTATTAGATCGCAAAATCAAATAACAATGTCCCAGTTTTGAAGAAAAAATTTCTTAACCGATTTTTACTATCAATATCAAAAAAGTTTTTTATTGGCATATCACTTTTATTCCTCTGTATACCACTTCTGAAAACGTTACACTCTTTTTTCTTACTGTGTTGTTAAGAACTTTTCTATCTCATTAGACACTTTATGATTTTTTACATCACAATTTTCTATTACAATAATAAAATTCTTCTCATAAGAATGTTCATATTCAAGTTGGGGTATACTTCAGAAATGGTCACCCAAAAATATTGTTTCGACACTTGGCCTAGGAGTTCCTTTTTTATCCCAATTAAAAGTCCCAACATTATTTTTGACGCAGGTTAATAAAAAATCAGGTTATTAACAATTTTCGTTCAACAAAAGTCTTTTTCCAAAACCTCGAGAAATATTTATCTAGGATAAAAACGTTGTACATGAAAGTTGTAGATCCCATTGAAACACAATTGATTGTATTTACGCAGTTTCTCTAAAGTTAATATTTTTCGAGAAAAGTAAAAAAAATTCATTTTGGGATTTTTGGTTAAATACAATTTGAAAACTTCCGGTAATATTTTCAAAAAACATTAGGAGGGTGTACAAAACTTTCAAAGAAAAAAACGGAGGTTGAGGAATGTTGCGGCTCAAGTGAAATTTGCTGTCGTTTGGAACTTAGGCCCTGAAGGAACTATTTTTGAGGGTTCCTTTTTAGTTCGTTGATATCCGATAGATGGCCATTGGCTGGTGCTGACGTTTTGAATTTCGCCTGTGCTAAAAGGCGCGGGTATATTTGAAATCAATAAATATCATAAATAATCATACAGATAAATATAAACAAACGTTTGTTATTCTTTTGTAAAACAAATTAATTTAAATCACAGAAATAAATAACTTTAAAAAATTAATATGAACGTAATATTGCAAGTGCATATTATATAATTTTAAATAGTCCCGCGCTTTTTGGTACATGCGCAGTTGAAAACATGGGATTTTCCACATAATCATCAAAACTGTCACATTTCATGTGCACTATTTTTCCCAGTGCCATATTATTTAATCTGATTATAAAGTAAAAAGTGCATCATTAACTTGTAGAATCTTCGAAGTGAGTCATGGAAAAAGTGACAAATAGACCCAAAATTGGTTCTAAAAGAAACTCCAGTTTTCTCTGTATCTCGCCACTCTCTCCGATCTAACTCCTGACATCTTTCACGGTCGCTGCTTTACAAATGCCCAACATATGTATCTTTATGTACGTGGAAAATGAGGAGACACGTATTCTTTTTAATGAGCATAGCTACGGTTTTTGAATTTCTACGAAAATAAAAAATTTTTAAGAGTAAAATGAGTCTTTTGCAAATTTTATTAGGGCGCGTGATGTTTTTTGGCCTCTGGAAAAGGTATTTGGCATGATTGAGAGGTGGGGCTGTGACCCACATCCCCCTCACCCTTCAGAATATGTTTTAACTCATTTCTCCTCCCTTTTGAAGGTCCATCCCACAAAATTAATTGATATTTTACAAAATGTAATACCATTTTTTTCAAATCTGAAAATTGATTTTTGTCATTTTTCTTGAAAAATATTAATTTTTATTAGGGAAAAGTGGGTAGACAAAAAATATGTATTTCGATGAGATCCACAACTTTTATGCACAAAATTTTAATTTCAGATTAATATTTTCCGAGATTTAAAAAAATATATAATTTTTGAAAAAAGTAAAAAATATTAATAACTACATTTCTATTACTTTGCGCCAGTAATTCTTTTGAGACTTTAACTGGAACATAAAAGGCACCGCTAGGCCAAGTATCAAGACAATATTCTTGTGGGACCTTTTTGGAATTACGCTCTCAATTTGTTGATTATTTTGTAATTATTTAAATAATATTTGAATACGAAAATTATTTTAAAATGAAAGGACAAAGTAGATATGAATGGAGATCTCGACGCGCCAGAATTTAAGGGTAGATCCGGTGATTTGTCAACGGAGGATCCGTCGAGGCTGAAAATTGCATTTTGGGTTTTGGCAGAGGCTTACGCTTCTCAAAGCAGGTTTTAGCCCTGTATCCAGTACCACAACCCCTCGCCATGAATGTACCGTGACGGAATTACCGCGACAAATTTGTGGTTTCGGGTCGACAGGTGAATGCGAATTGACGGGAGGTGATCCTCGTCACGGTGTTCGTCCATCGATCTCTGACAAAGTGAGAGAATTAAAAAAAAATGGTGTGCGATACCCCGTGATCACGATGTACTTCACGCTACATCAATTTCGGTGCTACTGGCAGAATGTTTCGCTTCGCGAGATATGTCGGTTTTGTAAACACCACGGCAGTTTTCAGAACTCTTAGTCCCTCTGACACACAGAAAGGGGTTCAGAGTGCTTTTGCAGGAAAGCTTTAGCTCGTCAGGGACTTGCATCATGCTTTTTTTGTTGGAAATTTCAACGTATCTCACAAAAATATGAGGCAGTAGTTTTAACTTAAAAAAACTGGCAAAATTCTTATGAAAACATTTCACTCCTCGTGGAAGTATTTATATTCAATATTGCACTTTGTATTTCATTAGTTCCGGTAGTTAAAGTTAAATCTTAAATTTTCCATTTCAAAATGTAGCTGTTCCAAAAATTAAAACACTGACAATTTGGACAGGGAAAATAGCATTTTTGCAGCTGAAAAAAAAATCATCATATTTCAGAATTATTTCTCTCTAGAGAAATAATACCGAATTCAGGCGATTTTCATTTTGCAGAGTTACACTATATTTCTCGCTCTCTCTCTCTCTCTCTCTCTCTCTCTCTCTCGACAGTTTTCACAATTTTACTTTTTCGTCGTTCTGGGTGCGACCCATCGAGCTGATTGTTCCGTGAGTCGAGTGACGTTTTTTAACAATTTTTGCAATCCTCTTTCCGCAAAACCGGAATAAATTTAAGGTTTCGCGCGTCGACGGTAAAGTATGCTTGGCAGAACAAAAAAGTTTCCCAGCTTTATCGAAAGCATAGCCGCGACTGTCATGCACCTCCTCTTTTTCCTCTTGCTCGCTCCCTCTGTATATTCTCGCTCGCGAGAGAATTGGTTGAGGCAACAAAGTTTCCTGAGGTTGAAGTAATTCTGCTGTCGAGGTGAATATTCGTTTATCGAATATCCCGTCGGCTGTATCATCACGCAAAGATTGACAGACCTGAACAGCATCAAACTTTGTAACTTTGTCGAAGAATTTGATAACAATGAATTCTGTAAACCTTTTAGCAGAGATTTTTCAAGTTTATAGAGTTTATAAAAGTTATAAATTGGTAGAGAGTTTATATCGAATTTTGCTTATTCAATAGAGTTAGTTAATTCTGTTCACTTTCAAACATATCAATGTTGATTGTGAGCTTAGTGCTGCTTGGAACGTGGTTTATGGTGTCACACAGTATTCCGTTATAGCTTCTATTTTCCAATCATTAAACTTGGTAATGCTGCGGTTAACGTGTTGCAGTTCGAACCGTGATTCATATGGCCACAATATTACCACAAAATAATGAGAGTCATGACTTACAATGATAATGATGCTGAGAGCTGATAGCAACATCTTCTATCATTTTTGTCTCCTACATTTTACTTCTCCAACAATTTACTTTCATCAGAAAATGAAAAAAAGTCTTCTTGAAATTCGTGAGTTCAAAAAGCAAGCCTGCAAAAATACTATTTATTTTACACTGGAGCTTGCAGCTTTGAAATTTTTCTGAAGTCGTAAAAATCGATACATTTCAAAATACCATCGACCCCAAATGGCGGGTTTTAACTTTTAAAAAATGTTTGCATTTAAATATATGTAAAAGTTATCTGATTCCTACCTTACCGGCATCTTTTTCGATAAAGTCATTTTCACACGAAATTAGATATCTTGTAGAAGGTTTGGGAAATTAAATAACAGACACTGAGGAGGCCTTGTCTGAGTCCAAATGTTTATATTTTCAAACATGTTCTTCTTCAGAAATATATTTTTTCAAGTTATAAACATTTAGGACCAGACAAACTTTCTTCAGTACATTTTATTCGGATTTTATTTGAATCAGATAACTATAATATACCCTGAAGTGAATAATAATTACTTTAAAAAGCTAATTTGAAGGTTCATTTCACAGCCTTTTAAAAAAATTATTTCGAAACACTACAAACAAATGCAAAGGAGTTTTCAGAGTTGAAAACAGAACATTCAAACCTTTTTTAAAAACAAATATATATTCTCGCTGTATTAATTTCAGACACGTTTTTAAATTGATGTTTTTCCATCAATTCTGCATTTAAATTTAAAAAAGTCGGGTGTATCTTACGTAAATATATTGACGATAGAAAAGCGGAAAATGTATAACTATTACAGCCTCGTTGTTCTTTGGGTAAAGATTATTTTAAACTATAGTATTTTTAATAGTAGAATTTCTCAACTGATTGTAGCAAAACCAAATTGACGAGCTCTCGACGAAAAATTTAAGTTAAAATGATGTGGCTATTTTTGCGAAACTGCGAGGATACGACACAGCCATAAGCGTAGAAACTAATCTGGGGTTAAGCTGGGGCAAATTAAGCCAGGCCCCAGGAAACCCAAGCAGACATCGAAGCACTCGACTTGGCCCATAACGTAAATCCCTGTAAGGTGAGCTAAATTATATAGGGTGTCTCTCTACAAGACAACCTCTTATCTACTAATACTAATATTTGATACATTGCTCATTAAAAATACTTCAGGCTACTTAAATTAACTTTAGTGCACAAAATTTTTTTTCTTTAAACACAAAAATCCGTATTATATACTCTATTCAGTTATTGAATAATTCAAATCTAAATGAAAGCCAATTCAGATTCAATTAATTTTGTAATTAGTCTACAAACCAGTAAACTATATTACCTTTTTCTAGACAGACACCTGGTATATTTCGACCAACATATAACCCAACTCCACTTAAATTAAAGCAATCTATCCTCCGGAACTCTCGTACTAAGCCGAGGTTAAACGAGAGGCAGGAAGTACCCGACAGTTACCCTTGTTCTAGAAGATCTTAAAACACTCCTAAAAAATGTATTTGTAATGAAATTGATCAAGCGTTTGTATAATGCAATCACTTTATTAAAATTGTATGTAAATGTAAAATAAAAGCTGAATAACCCGTTTTTAAAACGAACAGCACTTCAGCAAGTGTATTTGTGCGTGGTATTAAATGCTTGATTTTCACTGATATTTGAAAAGTCATCCCCGAATAAATTATTTCTTTTTCACATGCAAATTTATCGCCTGGTGTAAAACAATTGATTATCTGTAAAGAGTGGTTCTACTTTTTGGGCCATCTCTGATATTCGGGATATTCCAAATTGAAATCAATATTATTATTCAATTCAGTCAACCTCTGAAAATTAATAAACGATTTTCATTTCGGGTTCATGATCCTGATCGGGTCCTTCTCCAAACTCATTGACAGAAGATCGCTTGCTTTCCGTGTATTCGTTCGCAAAACCATTATTCGCCATCGGTTAATTCAGAACTCATCCAGCTCGTCACATTCGATTCCGCGCAGGATGTCCTGACCATTTCAGTAAAATTTGAATTTCCAGCTGGCTCGTACAAACTGCCAGTGGCACACAACGTTTCGTTTATTGTTCCGGGACATTCGTGCATCGGAAGAATCAAGTCGGATGTGGGTTTTTTTTTGAGTCGTATGTCACGAAGAAGCGTAGATGAATAACTCCTAGTAGTTTCATACATTTTCATTATTTTATGGCGAAAATTACAATATTTGTATAGTTTTAAATGCAATCTGAAGTTGTACGTTTTTTCCGGACCAAAAATTCAAAAGGTTAGAATTTTATGAGTCTTTTTTATTTACGATTCAGTAAATAAAAAGTTCGTCATACTATTTGGTAAACTTGAAAAATGTTTAGGAATATAAATCTGCTACCCATGAAGTGGAAACAATTAAGGAAATAAAACATATTGAAATGGAATAAATTACTCTAGAATACCAGACCATAAAAATTATATATCTTAAGAAACAAATTTTAAAGCCGCATGTGTTCATAGTGGCTTTTGCACCAAACATGTACCTTGTATTTCTGAAGGCGTATACTTATTGGCAGAGTCGTAAAATCCTGCGAGACAAAACATCGATTAATCTGAGACGTCTGTAACAGCGACATGCTCCTTATACCTTTTTTATAGTTGCATAAGGAATTTGGTAATTTCGGTCGAGAATTTTAAGTAACACTTCCTTCAAAATAAATGTTGTGTAGATTGGAAGAAATGAACTATAATCGTCGAAAAAGTCTAATTTCAATTGTAAATTCTCCGTATTATTGCAGAAATCTTCGCTTTTTCAAAATAAAAAATTTTAAATGTAAGAACAAGATCTTCCTCCTTTCGCCGGGCAAGTTCACAGCCACTTTTGTCACAACTTTTCCGTGGTTTCTATAAATGAGAAAAAATCTATTTTGAAACTCGGGCTGAATAAAGATTACCAAATGGTGCTGGGATCTATACCCGAGGCGCGAGCGACCACAACGCTAAAGTGATTAAATCGCAGGCGAATACCAATATGAAATTACACACGGTGCCCAGACATTACTGGATCGTGTCATATTAGGTTACGGCAGCATTTCTGTCTTACTTGTCTTACCCGGCGTGAACGTATGGCAACTGGATACAGGGATAGCTCAAATCCCACGATGATGGCTCTACGCGCACGCTACCCTTTATGTAAAAAAAAGTATTGCTAAACAGACAACCTGTCCCTTAGAGTTCATCGACATATTTTATTGCCTACACTTTTACTGCTTTCATGAAACTACATATTAATTGTTTTTAACATTTTAAATGCTACCAACTACACTCCCAGCTGAAAGTTTGGGTGTCATATCTTTAATGAAATTTCTTAATTTTTTAAAATTACATAGTCGTACAACGTATTGTATACATAAATATGCGCTGAATTACTACCATTCGGATTGTTGTCAATCATTCTGTAGCGATAGAATTCACTAAAATAGTGAAGTAGGTCAATATCAGTGGAAGCAACTGTTGCAATTTTTTTATTTGTAATTAAAATTAAATACTGAATTTTAATTTTAGCATCAATTAAAATAAAGTTTAAACCACAACTAAACTAACAATCATGATTATTAAAAACAATAAACAGTTCTCGAAATATAGTTAAAATACAACTGGATATTAAACTACTTATTACAACTAAATGAATGAAATTAAGATTTCTCAGTGAAAAACAAATCAGTTTTCCTATTAAATCTTCTTGAGAACGATTTTTTCCTAAAAAAATGTTTAGTTGTGCCATTTTTTTATACTATTCGTTATAAATAATAATAATGGTTAAATTTTCTTTAAACTTTTTTCTCACAATATCAATGCTGAGGTATTATTAAAATAATTATAGTAAAAAGCCCCCACTCAGGTAAAAAAATGTACAGTTGCATATTAATTAAAGAAGTTTTTTCCAATAATTGTTTGTTTAATTATTAGCTAAGAATCTTGATTAAATATCAATATTAACTTACTTCTGACAGCACCTATTGAAAAAAACGAAAATTTCCACGTTTTCAATTGTGTTAAGTGGGAAAGAGGAGAGAAAATCTAGTAAGTGTTTATAACAATAACAATTGCTGATGTAGAATGATAATTCATGACCAATTACAAATCTGATACGAAATATAATGGATTTTAGATACGAAATATAATGGATTTTAGGTAAGAAATCCGTGTTTTCAACATTTGCGCACTATACTGAAGAATTTTTTTACCTAAATTGTTTATAACATTAAACTTGTACATTCAATTAATTATTTATGTTTCCTAAGTTATATGCATTAATTCCTATCAATAGCGAGTTTTTTAAAGCAATTCTCCACTAGATAAAAAAGCATATTTTTCAAAATGATAATTTTGTCACTATATATTCTTATATATTGTTACACAAAAAAATTAAATTGAAAAATCGGGAATTTAATGCTGAGAATCAAGTATACAAAAAATGCAACAAAAATACAGCTTTTTTCGCGATATTTTTATATGAACAATATCTCCGAAACTCTTCAACATTTTTTAAGTTTGTATTTGGGTCATTTTAAACGGCGAATTTTGCACTCCTTATTGGCGTTATCTAAAAATTTGTTGGTTCACTTTTAATGATTTGGCAAAAGGTTAAACTTTGCGAAAAAAAAAACTAAAAACTTTGGTGAAGGTTTTTAATATTTAAAATTGTGTCTGTCAAAGTACACTAACAAATGTGTGGATGACTAAATGAGAAGTTCAGAATGTACTCTTCAAAATGAGCCCTAGAAACTTAAAAACAAGAACTCTGAGAAAAATACTCATCGAAACGAGATATATGATTTATTAATTCAACTGATAAATCAAAATAATTTCAATACTATGAGAAAACTTGAAAATTTAGGCCTTTTGACCCAAAAATTCTCATAAAAGTGACTCAAACTTGTCTCAAAACCTACGAAACCTTTAAGTGAGGGCGCTTGCCGCCCGCTTCACGAACTGATTTTCTATAGATATTTCCGTACAGAATGTTCGAAAAAAATTTTAATTAAGGTCATTCAACGCAGATTTGTATACCTTTTAAGACAATATGGTTTTGAAACATTTATAAATTGTATTAAAGATATGACACCCACTTGAAGATTTTGAAAAGTAATAATTTATCCAAACTTTCAGTCGGGAGTCTAGACAGATTATGGGCACGAATTTTTTTCTTTCTTAAAAACATGCTTTAAATAATTTTTTTTTGTTGTATAAGAATTTTTGATCCAAAAAGATGTCAAAGCGTTGCGCAAATAAAGAAACGGTTGACAACGACATAACTTTACTACTAACAGGTCTGTCCGGAAATTATCCGACCTTGCGGTGCACTAGAAGTAAGGGTTAATTTCTGTCAATGGCGATGATATGCCGTTCAAAGTACTCCCCTTCGGAAGAAACAACATTCTTCCAGCGATCATGACACTTTCGGAAACACTCTTTAAAATCACCTTTCGGAATAGCTATTAGCTGCTCCGTACGTCTTGAAATCGTTTTTCTTTTAGAGGATACTTCAATTTGGGAAACAGACATACTTCACAGGGAGCCAGTTCAGGACCGCATGGGAGTTACACCTGTATAAGGCCGTGTTTCACCAGAAATTGCTGAATAAGCTGCGATGAATGGGCAAGGGTGAAGGACCCAGTCGCTACTTTTCCACAAATCAGGCTGTTTCCTTCTTACTGAGTCAAGCAGTTGCTTTAGAACTTCATGGTAATAGTCATTGTTTACCGTCACATTCAACTAGAGTACGACCACTTTTAAATAGCCTAAACCAAATAAATGGCCAGGTTTTTGGCAAAATTTAATGTACATATTTCTTCGGTGTAAAGATTCGCAGGTTTATGTCACTTAGCAGAAGGACTCACAGAGGTCCCATCTAAATTGTAAATTTTTGACAATAGCACAACTAGGTACAAAGATAGAGCACAAGGTTGGATACTTTCCGGGCAGACCTCGTAGAAAAAATCAAAATACAAATACATTCACATCTGTCTACGTGCATGTTCATTGCTTTTCCATTATGTAACACCTTAGGATTCAGTTTGTTTATGGATGACAGAGTGATCGGGCGCACTAACAGAAGACTGTCGGGCTTCGAATTTATATCCCTACAAAAATTTTGTGACCGTTTCATATTATCTACAAGTAATAAACGATTGATTATAATCTTCACAATTTCCATAAGTTTCGGGAAAAACTTTGTAGAGTTTAATCAATCATGCAAATTGTGGATACTGTTGAATTTCGAGGGTGAATCCCATATGGTAATGCTGTTAATTCACGATACGAACGATGCGGCTAATGCACGATACAAATCCTGTTATCGATTACCGCTTTGAATCGTACGACCAACTGTTTATTAAGCCTAAATTATTCCATTTGTCGAACTGATTACCAGATCATAAATAACACGTTGTGAAGTTGAAAATTATTTGACTGATTTCCGAAGGGGAGAATGTGATAAAAATTAAATTCTGATATTTTATGGATGTTTATAGTACTTTGTTTGGTGCTTTAGAATTTTGTTTCTCGCAAAAAGAGATTCCTACTCTAAATTTTAAATTATCTGCTGTGACTTAAATAGACCTAAGTAATAAAATGCAGGCAGAGAATAGCAGAAGCTTGATGCTATTTAATATCAATCTGGGAAGAGAATTCTTTTATATTGCTCTAGTAGAATCTAGTAATATATCTTGAGAGGCGAAACAACGTGAAGGAGCAGCAGAACGAGCGAAGAGTTTTATCACTTTCCCGTCGAGCGACACAGTCTTGGTTGTGACGCTTGCCCTCGAGCGTTAAATCACTGTCAACGAATATATCGTTCCGCGTGCTGTTTATTTCTTCTTGTTTCTTATTTTTTACGCAACTACAAGTCATGGGATCGATAAAGTACAAAGTCGTAGGTATTGCCTCCTCATAGAGGAAGCTTTGTAAAAATCACAATTTTCGAACTTCATTTTTTTACATATCTTGACATAATTCGATCTGAGGAGTCCCAAAAATTAGGCTTTTGAAAAATGCGTGTTTGTCCAGTACAGGGCCGAGATATTTTAGAATATCCAATTTATGCCTAAAGATATCCAGTTGATATCTTCCAGATATCTGCTGATTATTCACAGAATATTCGTACAAAGCGGAAATATCTATTTGCCTGAGATACCTATAAGGTATCCCCAGAAGTCTTTTAGATGTTCCCTGGATATTCAAATGTTCAACGTGATATATCTAAAACATTATAATATCTCGTGTTGAACATTTGAATATCACGCAGAAGCGTCCAATAAACATCCCAGTATATCGTATGGATATCCCAGGAATATAGAAATTTCAGTCTTAAATTGTGCAGGTATTCCCGAAATATCTAGCAAACATCTTTAGGATATCCACGGGATATCTTAGGACGTTAATTCAATATTCTAAAATGTCCCAGTACTGTACATGGTATGTCAACAATAAGTTTGTTATGCCAACTCGTAAACAAGTTGGGCTAGGGTCATGAAACTTGGAGGGATTGTAGTCCTAAATTTATTATTATTTTTAAATAAATTATGTCAACGATAATAATAAATTTAGGACTACTAATAAACAAAATAATATAACATACCTAATCGAGTCTCTCTAAGTACGAGATGTGTGGCCGTAAGGTAATTACAATATAACTATCTGTGCTCGAATGACAGGCAATTCGAATAACTTTGTATAAGTATTTTATTGAACATAAATTCTAGATTTCATACGCAATTGGTTTGATTAAAACAAAAAGTTCACACTGTTTAAATTTGTCTTTCAATGAACACTATGAAAAAATTTTTTTCCAACAATTTTCTTTATGAGTGTAAACTGCGACTCGGAGTGGCTAAAAAGCTCGATTGTTTCATGTCAATGTTTTTGCTGAAAACTCCCAGAGCGCTTCTAACTGCGTAGCGGAAACGCTTGAGAGTTTTAAAGCGACTCTACGTACCAGCTCGTTTGTAATTATGATTTATGTGAGGGTAGTTTTGCTGCAGACGTATCCCGTTGTTTCGGCGAATGCAGGTAATTGAAATTCGGTGTTTTGTAAATTTTGCAGCGACGAGTGGCGAGTGAGTGAGGCAGAAAGGCGTAGAAAAAGATAGATGAATGTGGAGGAAGAGAGAGAGAGAGACAAGAGGAGAGACCGGACTGACCACTCGTTTGTTTTAGGTCACCCTCATTGTCTCTCTCTTTTTACCCATTACTCTTGTTGATCTCTCTTCTCGCATCACTTTTGCGATTACCTATCTCTCTTCATGCCGTACGTTTTATTGACTAAATTTAGTAATTAACAACGCGCGATAATTAATTCGATTGAATTTCGTTTCATTTATCGAACCTGTACGCAACGGCAAATTGCCGCGTGTTTTGCCAAGCTTGTGTGAGGGAAAATCCCTCCGTATGAGGGAAAGAGAGATAGGGGGTGGGAGATGAAGAGAGAGAAAGAGAGAGGGGAGAGAGGGAGAGATAAATGAGGATGCAGCAACATTCGTTTGAAAATATGTCGACACTCTCGGTGACAGTAACACGTGCGCCATTCCTGTACTCGTGACTAGGTAAATTATTCTTTAAAGAGAAATATAAATTAGGTATATTGCTGTTCATGAGTGGACTACACTTTCCATACTTGGTAATATTTTTCCACGTTTAAATTAGATGATAAAAATTAAACAAACCGTGCAAGTCATGTGAAAATGTGTATGATGTATTTACTACAAATCCATTTATCAGTTTAAATTTGTTGCATTGTAAATGAAAGAATGAATTAGTAAAGCTGCGATAAGAAAGATTCCTACTTATCGATATTACCTACATTGAGAGTCTTAAGGCGTTTATGTCCTTGCTAAAGGGCCATTCATGAATTACGTAACACATTTTAGGGAAGAGGGAGAACCTAGTGTTACAAAATCACAAAAAATGAAGGAAAAATTCCAAAAAAGGGTTAAATATAGAAGGGGGTGGGGGGGGGGGGTCAAAATCAACGGAAAATCGCGGTACGTAAATTATGGATGGGCCCCATGAAGGGTTCATGTTCGTTTTTGATTTTTTCAAATAATTAACCTTGATATTTTTCATAAGAAATAAGCCAAAGACAACTTATAGTCCAGACAAGGAGTATTACAAGAAATACTTCAGCAATATAAATTATTTGTGTCTTTTCAAAAGAGGTGGACGTATCAGGCCGTTTTTTTGGCCACGCGTGGAATTGGCTGAAACTTTGCGAAAATAATCGTCTCAGAAAGCTTAGCACCCAATCCAAAACATTCTCGCAGGCTCACACATCAAAGTCGTTGATTTCTATGAGGTTTCGCACTTGCGGGAATGTCATCCCATTCTTTTGCACTTGAAGCTCTGATGGCATAATAATTTCAAAGTTTATTTTTCGCAGGTCCACGGTTGCAAAAATGCGAAAGAAGAACTTCATTGGAAAAAGTTTCAGATAGGAGTTCATTCCGAACCAATCTCAATCATTCTGAAAGCTGTGCCTTTTCCAGTTTGAACCAATACTTTGCAATTTTTCAATTCTTCCCAATCCGTAAACCAAATGAAGTTAGTTTAATCCCAACCCACATTTAAATCCTCTTTATTTCGTGGTTTTGGAATTATTCGGATTGGTTTGGAATGTATTCGTATCCAAAACTTATGCCAGTAAAGTTCTTATCTCATATTTTCCTAAGTGTGGATCTGGCAAAAAGTAGTTTTTGTACATTCTTCTCCTATTCTTAAGATGTATATTTCGGGTAGATGTAAACGACTTATTATGTTCCATTTGATTTAAAATGGATTTTTTAACATACGTGGGAGTTTTAAAAACTATCTCACTGTAAATTTTGAGATTGTATTAAAAATTACTTACGACACAATCCAAGTTTTCATGATTCCAGTTTAATATGAAAGCATTCTACTAGGATCATAGGGATAACATATTTTGAGCTTCATTTCGATATACAATTTTTGAGAAAGTTTGGGGACTAGAGTGCTAGAAGAACCGAAAGAAATCTAATCAATATTATCACAAATTGCGAAATCCCATACAAAATAATGACTTTGAAGTGCCTATTTCTCCGATTAAAAAAGTACAATCTGTAAACGGTTTTCAGGAACAATACGGCCCTCTGAGAGGATTATTTTTACAAAGTTTTATCCGATTCCTGATGGGGGGAAAACGACCTTATACGCCCACCTCCTTCATCATGGATATAAATCCTATTTTAGCATAGACTTTCGAAGACTGTAGTATAAAATCTGGGTTGGTAAAAAATCAATTTGGAACTCACAAATTCAAGAATAGTTGGAGTGCTGACATTGTGAAAGCAGTATCCTCACAGTCTTTTGATAAGAGAAAATGGAAGAAAAAAGAATGGCATAACAGAGGAGATAAAAAACGGAACCACGTGGTTCGACAACGATCGTAATCACTGACCTGATTGCTGTACATTGTACGTCGTGGCCGGTGATTCTATTCGCTTCGATTGTTCGATTTCAACGTGATTTCATTGTGGGCATTTTTTCAAAATAAACGCAGGAGGAAACGAATTCGTCGAGAATGGTTTTCGCCAATTTTATAGATTACCGCAAAATCCTCTTTTTCAATTTCGATTGATTCTACAATTGTACAGTTTCATTCGAACTATCACTTCGAAAAGTTTTTGTATGTTTAGAAATTTATATGCCAAAATTTGTTTATCTTAAATATTAGAATTGAAGTCCTTTATGATTTATTATTTCACCTTTCACACCAAAAGGATTTTCTGGCATTAATTTCTTATAGAAAATGCATTCCCTTCATTGAAATATTGATTACCTTCATCAACTGACACGTGGTGCAAAAATATTGCGATATAAGTGAAAACAATTAACTTTATTGATGAACGATGATATATAAGCCCAAGCTATCACCATCTCTTTGTGGAGCTGGAAGACTGTACTAAATTCAACGAGTTTCAACCTAAAAGCTACCAGATATAAACCTCATTTAATTCAAGGCAAAAATGAATTTCAAAATGATAAATGCCAATATTCTACAATAATTGGTAACTAACCTCAGATATGTATAAACGAAAAAACCAAAACGAAAAGTGACTTTTGAGGGAATGGATTTTACACGAAGCTTATTTTGTGTTGGAAAAACTTTATGTTATGCAGTAAATAACATAAAAATAAACGAAATTGAATAGAAAAGAGCGAATATTTTCCTGGCTTGATTGAGCCTGCACGCAACCCTCATGTCACGATACTACGATAACTCAGTTCAGATTGAAAGACGATCGAATTCTCGCATGCATAACAGCAGTTTCTACGATGTCTCGTTTACTCATTACATTTCCGTTACGCAATATCCGGTTTTCATTGATCTCGTGACGTTTCGCCAATCACAATAAACGATCAAATAGAAGAGACACTGCACGAAACGAGGAAACTATTACCTGCATTCTCGTTCACAAACAATAATATTTTTTTTCATAGAATTTATTGAATATAAAATAAAAAAGTTCTTCAGATGTAAATCAAGTAATAACTTAATTACAAATTATTGCGGGTTTACAAGTTTCTCCTGATTTTAATTACCAAAATGCAAAGGAGGAAAATCAAAATATGAAAGTAAAACTGGTATTAGAAAGAAAATGAAAGAAACCTGAATCTAGTGCTGTCTTAATAGAAATTGTACCGTCAATTAGGACACTTGGTCGTTCAAGCGCCTTCAATTAGCGATCGATAAAATGAAATCAGAGTCGCCCTGCGGGAAGGCTTTCCTAACACCGGACAACTAAACGTAGCGGGTGAAATTTAATCTGTTTTTATTGTTAACAAATAGCATTATAACAAAAAAATTAGTTTCAAACCTGATTGGGTTTTCATTACTTGAAGTTGTTTTACTACACAAATTTTAAATTTTGAAACTTAAAGCTGCAAATAATCCATTTTAATAAGGAAATTCATTGCGAAAAATTGAAAAAAATTTCTGCTTTTCAATACTCTTGCTCATACATACATACATAGATTAGCAGTTCGAACTCGAAAGTTCATTGCCTCACTACCCGATTCGGGTAGTGTTTCTAGGTGGATATTTACTACCAATGTGGGCCCACCACACCCACGCCGGGCCAACAGCACGCAGGTATTCCTGAACGGTTACCCATCCAAGTACTAACCGCGCCCAACAATGCTTAACTTCAGTGATCTTACGAGAACTGGTGTTTTCAGCGTGGTATCGCCGTTGGCATATATATAGCAATTTCTGAGCAATACTCTTGCCCAGTTAAATTAAAACTTCCAAATTATCTAATAAATTATTGAAAGTATTATACATGATTTATGTCAGTGCTTTTCGTTGGGATTTAGTATTTTTTAAGGCTGTGTCAAGTCGTCCCGAAAAATTCGGGGAGTTTGCAAAGGAAATGGACCTAGTTGTCCCAAATTTTCGGGACGATTAGCCAAGCTTCTCAAAAATATTTGAGAACTCCTCCCGAATTTCAGGACAATGAGACACTTCGATTTTAAAAAAATAATTTTAATATAAAATCAGAAAGTTTCCAAGAATACTTAAAATTTCCAAAACTTTTAGGTTGTGTTAGCTTTTTCACAATGAATTAGAATTTTTAAACAGAATTATGATCAAGATTCCCAATGATCAACAATTGCAGGTTATGTTAGCATTTTATACCGAAAATGGCGTTTTAAAAATGAAGAATTGGTTATTCAGAAGCAAAAATCTTTATAATATAAACAAAATTTAGAATCTTTGACCGATTTCTGACTATGTCACAAGAAACTGAGATCATTCCGCAATTAAAAGTAAAAGTAAGTCAAAAATGCATATGAAGTGTATATATGTAATTGTTGGGTATAGTGCAGTATATATATAGTATATATATATTTTGTTAAGTAATTAATGTAGGATGTATATAGTTGTATATAGTGTATATAAAGTAAGGGTTGCTAATCTGACTGAAGACATCCACGTGGTGCATCCTTGGCAAACATGACATTAATTTAGCGAATGTCAGCAGTAAACGAAGAAAAGTATTTTTCTATCTACTTAGAATCAGTTGACACTGCAACTAGGGAGTTCAAGAGAAAATGTGTTTTTAATCGAATAATGTCGTTGCATTTGATTTTTATTACACTATTGCGTATAAATTATAGCGTTATAAGCTAAAAATTAAATTAGCCTCTCATTCTCATGGAATTGCATACATATAAGGGTCCAACAAGTAGTTTTTATTTTTTTAAACTATGAAGAAGCGTTTCGATCATTTTTGCAAAAATATATATTGCAACCCTGAATGTGAGCATGATATAGGGAAAAAATGGTTGGTAAACCAAAAGTACTTCCTTCAAAAAAAATTATTTGAAAATTTTTTTAAGATTTTTCAAAATTTGTTTATAACTTTTGTGATTTTTTTTTTGAGTTGATACTTGAGATTAATTTATCTTATAGGGCTAGCCACTTACTTTCGGAATATAGATCACATCCGAGAGGGAACAGTCAGACCATGCTTATCCTGTTACGACCTTTGTACTTTTAATAAAAAATCCTTGGATTTCAAAAAAGATACAAAATTTTAGGTTATACTCGCGTTTTTCACAGGAAATCAGTACAGATTTCAAAGAAGATTTACAATTTTTGAAACATTCAAGGTAAAGTTAACATTTTTCATTGGGTATCGGTGAGTTTAAATAAAAAATATTATGTTTTGAAGAATATTTACAATCTTCAGAATGTTTTGTTATGTTATGTTAGTGTTTTTCCTCTAAAAGTGCTATTGTTAATATAGAATCATTATACTGAAAATGATATTACAATTTTGAACAAATTTAGATCATATTACTGTTTTTTGTCGAAAATTGGTATTTAAAACAAAAATTCAAAGGTTTGATTGTCGTACATAAATATTAGGGGAGAGTTGTAGAGGTCGGGACTCTTTATAGGTTGGGACAGCGCGTTTTCTCCATTGGTTTTTACTGGTACCACCTGTTATTATTGTCACATATTAATATCAATAGTAGCTCACTTTCTATGTTAACTGGAGGACATGGTGCATGCTAGTAACAGCTACACCAAATAGTGTGTTTATAAGAAGTAAAAATATCATTGTGTTGACATTATTGAACCCTTATTATCTGAACATTTTTCATCGAAATTGCAAGATAAGTGAGTTCAATGTGTTAAGAATGAAACAAATTCTTATGTCTCAAGAGGATTTTGCATATAGTGCACATCGTTTTTTTCCAACAATGAAAAAGTCCCGTTAAATGTATAGGTTCAGATACGTATACCGTATAGGTTGGGAAACGTTTTTTCACACCTATACGCTATTTTTTTCTTTAATGAAAATCGCCTTTGGAGTGACTTTTGAGTATTAATAATCAAAATAATCGCACTTTTGGTTCTTGTTATGTACTTTTCACACTCGAGATTTCAGCATATCTCAGTACAAGCGGAAAAGTGAATGGGGGATCACTGATTTTGACGGTTTGATTAAAGCCATCAAAGAAGCGGAAACCCTACAATTGAACAAATAGGTATTTACTAAAAGGTTCACGGTCGAATTTTAAAATTATTTTTTACACTTATTTTCCATGTTTTAAGTGGTGCCCCAACATACACTACAACTTTTTTTTGGCAGATTCGAAATTATTCGGAAAATCGGCTGTCAAATTTGTTTGCATCGTAATTATATATGTTTTGTTCATAAGAAGTAAGCTATTCAATAGACCTTCAGAACGGTGTTATAAAAGCCGAAAAATATTATCGTGGAAAAAAGTTATGGGCCAAAAACAAAATCCGTCCCAACCTGTACGACTCACCCCTATTGTATAATAATTCTGGAGTTAGAATACCAATTTTCATCAATGATTTATATATATAATCATAATAATAACGGGACAATGGGTCGACCCCCCCCCCCACAATGGGTCCCCCGTCGACATTACAACCAATTAATATATAATAGAAATAGAATACTGTTGATAAATAGCTATAGTTTCATTTCTAAGAAATTATGTTTTGTTTTGTTCAAGTTACTTCTTTTTTATTGAATGACAGAAAAATTACAGAAAAGTCGAGATGCAGGCTTAATTCACTATTGCCATTTCCTGGGAAGTTGGCTCTCAATGACATGAGAACTAGTCACGAAAGCTAGTATTCGTCGACCGATAGGGTCGCAGTAACGAGATTGGGAATCACAAGCACGAAGATGTCGATTGCGATCTAGGTAATAGTCTCACCTGCATCCTTTCCTTCGGCTTTCAATCGAAAGATAGTTTACTGAATTACGCCTTTGAAATTTTTTGCTATTCAGGCATTCAACAGACTCTCGAAGAATATTTTGTGAACTTCCAATCAATTTTAGGAACTACCATTTCTAGATGATTACATTTTCCGTCCAAATTTACTATCTTCATATAATTATACATACTATTATTATATTTGCAATTGCAAAGAATACAAGTAGAATAATTAACGATTGATATAGGTTTTCTCTAGATATCCGATTGAATAAATCTATATGTCTGTTATAATTTTAGACTCGAAAATACCAATATAATGATTATTTATTTTCATTTTCGAGAATAGTAGTTAAATAGAAAGTAAAAGAGTTCTATTACAAAGTAACAGAATAAGTGAAAACGGACTTCTTATTTCTGGAAATCTAAAATTCCATTTTTATGTAGGGATACCAGTTTCGATTCACGAAAATATAACTTTTAAGTTATATTATTCAATTATTTCAGAGATGGAGTTACACAGTATTTAAACTTTCCCAAGAGAGAAGAATATTGAAATTTTAATTAGGTTTATTTTAAATTGCAAATTTAAAACTTCATGCAAGGAAACTTACAGAGCTTTCGCAAAATAAAATTGTGTCTGAACTTTAAATACAAAATTTTATAGATATGATTTCTAACTTTTATAATGAAACTTTTTTAACAAAAGGCGAAAAATTAAATTCTACTATTGAAAGTGTGTATTGAAAATTACATGTTTCTCCTAATCATATTTGTATGCTTTCTAAACAAGATTACGCATTTAAAACCGCAGAAAAATTTTATACTAAATAATAGAGAATAATTTTATTTAAATCATTTTTAATAAAAGCAAGTTCTAAGTATATTTAGCTCAAAGAAATTGAAGTAAATAAATTGATAGATTCATCCTGTTTAATCTTCTATCAGAATTTTCAACTGTCATTCTTGTATGCAAGACGGCTTACTTTAACTAGACATTACTACTTATAATCCAGCCGCCACTAACACTTCTGTATGCACTGAGAAATCTAGAGGCTAACTTTGGCTTAAATATGGAACAAGGCTTATTCCAAATGTTCCCAGTAGTTTTTCTTCACTTTTTAGTAAAAATATGTAAAGAAATTTATGGTTGGCCCCATAAAGAAATCTAAAATTTCCGATTTGAATGTGTTCAACTTTGGACTGCAGATTGCTTGAAATTATAATTTCTCATTGGTAGCCTGCATGAATAAGTTATAAAAAAAAAACAATAATTTAACAATTCCGATTTAATTTCTCTTATATACTTTTTTAATACTTCAGCTTTTTGAAACTGAAAATACGAGATTGAAAGATGTCTCACTTTAACCTACCATTACTACTGTGATGGGATGTTTCACATTTCTGTGTATTGAAAATTCCTAAAATGGTAAGTATGGAGTAGGTAACAGGTGTTAGTGCAAATCTCAACTTAGTGCCGTTGTGCATTATAATTTTTTATGTTTGAAACACATACACAAAATAAAGTATTTTCTGTCATGTACAAATTATCCAAGTAAAAAATAAATTAGAAGGCTGCGACGACCAGACAATTCGACGAGACAATTCGAAATTAGAAATTCTCATGAATTTCTACCTCAATTTTTGATTAATTCATCCTACTGCGTGAAAAATCAAAAGCAGACTATCTTTTTAAATATGGTATGTACAAATTATGTTCATTATTTATTGTCAGCCGCCACACAGCTTCATTTTTTATCGTTTCCATTAAGCACAACTCGACTGTTTATAATGTACTTTGAAACGCAGTTACTACCGTAGATTAACGACTTGTTTGCTTTTAATTTATGTTCATCCTGTCGGTTTTCCAATCGCTTGTCATCATTCTTTCCTTCGAGCTGCTAACTGCATCGGCTCCATCATCTTTGGGACGAAACGCAAGTTGCAAGATCGGGAATCGATCATGTAAACGTTGTTGTCATAATCGTATAGATGCAGCTAAATTACTTTGCTTTCTGGGAATTATATAACAGAAAGTACAATTTTTTCCACAAAAAAGAAGTTGAAATTAAAGTTTTCCCAAGCTTTCTATACACATTACTCATGCAAAAAAGTAAAATGGTAACCGGTGACAAATTCAATGTAGGTATAATTTACCCAATTTATCATTTTGAAAAATCTGATTAACAACTTTTATGCAGTATAACTTGGACACTTAGAAACAGTGATGTGCAAAATGACTTCTGGTCTGGTCGGTGTGGCATTAGGCCGGGTTGTATCGGCTTTCAGGTTCGCCACATGACCTGAAACTCCGAAACGGCCCGAAAGTTATCAGACATTTTTTAATTAAACTTTCGGGGTGATTCGGATTTTCAGATCGGGTCGAGTTGTGAACCCGAAACTCGGCCTGACCCTACCCGACTCAAAAAAACTTCCGATCCCTCGGGTTCTGGTTTTTCAAGATGTTGCACACCACTACTTAGAAATTTGGTCGGCGGTAAAAGGGAAAATATCAAGTTGGAAGGAGAATAAAGAGGGAGGGATGAGATAAAGACGTGGCGCTCGATCGGTCGCTCACTAGCGCCAATGCCAATTTGCGACTACATCGGTGCTCGCTCGACCTGCCTCCAGAACTGCACAAACTTTGTACGATCTCGTAAGTAACGACCGAAAGTTCGTCGAAGCGATTCCGCGGTACGTTGCATTTTCTCAAAGACGAATGCCTAAGTCTGACAAGTGGATTTCCGCGTAATCGATTCCCGACTGCTCCTTATCGGATTTAGGCTGATATGAAACTCATCTTGACGTTTTCGATCTTTGCGAAACGGACATAAAACAGTCGCTGTAGAATATCATGATATGGTTTTCGATTGGAAAACGAATTTCTCGCTACTTCGAAACTGAAAACTAGGTACTGGATAGCAAGAGTAATGACGTTATTTCTTTGGAATGGCCTCGGTAAGAATCGAGATTTTATCGACGAACGATTCATTTTATGAGAGTTATTGAAACGATTCAATAATGAAAAGTATTTCAATCCGTTTATCTCGAATCAAAGTTATTCTTCCGTCCTCCAATCTTTGTTCTAAAAGTGACCTCGGTTCATTGTATAACGAATACTATAATTTAAAGTTGAATTATATATGAAAAATAATTCATAAATAGTGATTTTTGAATTAAAAATACTTATAATTTGACCAAAAAAAAATTAATCTGACATGAATTCTGTAGTAAACGAACAAAAGAGAATAACTTCATGCAAGATGATTATTAAATAATTAGAAAAATGATATTTGGAAGTAAATTTGGTTGACCTTTAAGTACAAAAGTTTTTTATATCTTTCTATTTTTTGATACTACTAATTTGATCATTTATAAATTGTTAAATATTTAAATATAAAGTTGACGAAAAACAAAAATAAGTTCAATTTTTCAATA
Source organism: Andricus curvator (assembly GCA_932195095.1). Lineage (NCBI taxonomy): Eukaryota > Metazoa > Arthropoda > Insecta > Hymenoptera > Cynipidae > Andricus > Andricus curvator. The sequence continues at coordinate 28,718 of CAKNYM010046001.1, forward strand.
CGTTTAATTCACCAATCCTTAAGCTGGAAAAATCCTAATCTGAATCTAAAAAAACCGAATAAAGAAATAAGCATATCATTCTTTAAATGAATAATTATTATTAATGATACTGATAATAATTAAAAAGGGTTAATTAACTTCCCGCAAATCAAACTAGTGTATAAAACAGAGACGAGTAAAATGATAACTATCACTGGCACAGCGGTAGTGAAGTGAATAATTCCGGGTAAGTTTTAATAGGATGCAACGCGTAACAGCTTTCGAGGAGTTTGTTTGCTCGAGGGAGTTCTTTTCCTGACAGGGTCGTAGAACGTGAAAACTATTTAAATTAAATTGCTGAATTAACCAACCACAAATTAATTATTGCCTAGTTAGCCTGACATGGAAAATAGGGTGCTGGATTTCCTGCAACCATTACACCCAACAGTTTACATGAAAACTTAATGTCCACAGGTATATCAGAGTGTAGGTCAAGCATGAATACTTGATGCTCAGAAATGCGACATTACCAACGATCTACGTTCGGTCTCTAGAGCACCAGAGACGTCAACCAAGACGGTTCCGTAACACATTCTTAGAAGACGAGACGTCGTAATTTGACGTTCAACGTACTATCGCACTTTATGGTTTTCTCGTCATTGACTATTTACGTCAATCGATTTCCAAGGCCTTCTCTGTTACTCTTTCTCCACTTCAAGAGGGTTTTATATAGACGATTTCTTGACGTTTATCAAGATCCTTCTTAAATTTAGCCCATCGACATTTATGGAGTTCTAAAATTTTAATCTTTACATTTTAGTGTTTTCCTATAAAAGGAGATCAAAATAGTATTTAAGTCTTGAGCTTTTCCCTTTGAAGGAGTTAAATTTCTAAAGCGACTATTTTTCACAACATTTCTAAGTAAACATATTCTTTTAAGATCAAAATGGAATATACTTTCTTATGAACTATTTTTTGGGCCGATATCAGAGCACAAAAATGTTCACAATCTAAAATTAGATTTCCAACTAAGGTACACTCTCGCTATCTGTACTCTCCGTATGTCCCAGCTCTCCGCGACATCTATTTTGACACACATACATTATCGTGTTTCCTACTTAGGCGACTGCGAGTCTCTGCGCTAGCCTGCTCATGTGCCAACGTACGAGTTCCAATGTGGACTAGATTATAGTGGTGGTACTCTCTAAGTGCCAAATTCTTTGAATTATTCTCCCCGACAGCTCCGTCAGGCGGCAGATACCGGGAGTGTACTGTACTTTCTTTCCGGCACATCAGAGACAAATATATAATAAGTAAAAAGACGCAGAAGAAGGAAAGAGTAAATTAATACCTATTTTCACTCTTTCCATATTCTTTCTTCCTCTTCTTTCATAGTACTAGGGAGCCAACATTTTGCTAATACCATTTTGAAATGCAGAATGGAATGCGTTCTCCAAAACCGCATCCTTTTATGACATTAAGACCAATTCCATTTAAAATTAAGAAAAATTTCAAGAATGGTCTAGGTCATGGTGTCAGAATTATATTTTATTTAGATATATCTGTCTAGTGTGAAAATAAAGGGACACGTATTTCACAGTTTTACAGCAAATTTTTTCTTTCTGATTTTTCACAGTCATTTGAAGATTACCTTCAAATTCTCAAAAAATGACAATATCTTCAAAATGCAGTATTTTCCGAACAAGCGTAGGTATTTGAGATTTTCTTTTTTAATTCGGAATGAGAGTAAAAAAATTACAAAAAAGACAAACTGGCGGCTGTTTTTCTAAAATTCTTGAAACTAGATATTCTCATAAGCGCAACTTTAAATTTTGTTGAAGATAGTAATATGTACTACATAACTCTGGAGTTTCGTTCTTGGTAAACTACTGCTTCACATATTGTAAACAACTTTTAAAAAAAGGAAGTGTCTACATGTACCGAAAAGAGCTTCTATTTGTACCGGAAGTTCGGTACAAAGATCCCCTTTCATAGGTCTCGCTATTCGCATAGCCATTGTTGCGGCTTAACGAAAATGTTTAGATTTCGAGTTCCTTATTTTGCTTCAAAGCTGTATGTTAGAGAATTATCCTTTTCCATCAGCAAGCTCGATTTACTAGCTCATAATTTTAATAACGGTCAGGCAGATGTTTGGTTTGCCGTCTTCAAGATTCTCTTATTTCGAAATCCTCGTTTATGATTTCGAGAAACAGACGTCTAATTTTATTGAAGGTATTGTCCAGCTCGTCGCCTCTGTAACTTTCTTTACCGCCCCTGCTAGACCCTTGCTAATCCTCAACCCTGTAGCCTGTTTCATCCTCAGAACTTCAGGACATTTTCTATTTGTATATCTACGTCACCAACTACGTCACTAGCACCCCCACTTCAATTTGTCATCTTCGACCCCACCTTGAACACCGATTTCGGCACTTAAAATCGGCAGTCGACAACGAGAGTTACCCAAACGAACAACCCTTTTCTCTGATCGGCTACAACTAAAATAATCGCTCGCGAAACATTAAGTGTATTCATTCAACCTTCATACATTTACCTTTTAAATAAATACGAATTTTTACCTTAATCGATTTAACGATTTATTTACGAGATCCTTGTTCATAAAAGTTCCAAGGAGTGATCACTAACGCAAGCTAACGCATAAGCTTGTCCTGTGTCGTGATCCGCAACGCAACATATGGTCCTTCGAGCCGGATTGTGAATTTAACGTGAATTATTCACATCCATTATCAAAAAACGAACCTGTGGATAGAATACAATCGCGAGTGATTAAATAACGAAAACGAATATCGAAAACGAATAACGAAAACGAATATCGAATTTGAAAATAACGAACACTTAGAACTTTAACGAAACGTGATCGGACAATCATTTGTGCTTCGAGTATCAAATAATATCGAATTTTAACGAACTTGTGAACGTAATCGAAAAAAGTGACTTCAGTGAGAGTGCATCAATTCAAAAGTGTACTTTCTAACGAAAACGAAACTGTAAAGTGTGTATCGAGTCCCATGCAAGTAAAATTCGTGCATTGGCTCATTCCAAATACTAACAACAGAGATCCTGCAACGTCATATCACACGGATGGAAGCAGAATCATCGAAAATTTCAAAATCGAATCGAAGATCCTTGGATACCATTGAATCGCAACATATCAGCAGCGCAGCCTTCATCAGCCGGCAATAGAAACAATTCAACCCAAGTCAACCAACGTAAACGTAAGTCTTTCATGCTTGTTATCTGGGTCATTATTTCCATGTATATTTCCTACCCATATTTATTGGTCCGTGTTTGAATTGCTCTATTTTAATTCGTGAAACAATAATTGTTGTTCAAAATGGATCCAGAAAACGTTGCTCCATATAAAAAACTTGTTCGAGAGCGTGCCACTTTAAAGACTAAAGTAACAAAATTGAAAAACTATGTTGAAAGGCCAGCCAGCGAGATAATTGTAGAGGTATTACGAGAAAAGTTCGCGAGAGTAGAAAAAATTGAAGACCTTTTTAATACGATTCAATCGCAAATCGAATCGTTAGTTTCGGAAACGGATTTAGATGCGGAAGATAAGGAGAGAAGTGACTTTGAGGATGAAGTTTGTTTCGCGATCGGGAAGGCCAAGGCAATTTTCGCGGCTGATAATACGTCTAATGCGTCAGTTATACAATCCACAAATTCTCAGATTTTACTTCTTTCAAACGGCCCAGGCAGCTCAAATTCCGATTCTTCAACTCAAAACGCGAACTCCCATAATTCGGGAAGATCTAATGCTACTGTACATAATATATATCTCTTATAGATCATCCAGTAAATGAAATCGTCGAAGCAAATTATCGAGTTCCAAAAATGGATTTACCTAAATTCGAAGGCTCATACGAAAAATGGCCTGGCTTCAGTGATACATTCAAATCGGCAGTTCATAGTAATCGAAAATTCACTGATTCCGAAAAATTAATGTATCTGCGATCGTGCCTATTAGGAAAGGCAGCAGAAAAAATCGAATCGTTAGAGACTACTTCCGCGAATTATATAGTAGCATGGAATATTTTAGAAAAATACTATGATGATCCCGCGGCGGTAATTAACAATCGAATACGAGCCCTTTTTGAGCTATCTCCTTGTCAAAATTCATCGGCGACCGCGCTAGGAGATATTCTTGATAATGCCACAAAGCACTATCGTGCACTTGAGGCCCTAAGCAAACCTTTTTTGGAATCCTTTCCAATTTATCTAATCCTCTCAAAATTAGATCCACAATCACGTCTCAAATGGAAGGAAGAAATTCAAGGAGTCGCGCTTCCAACTATGAGCCGATTGCTCGACTTTCTGCATTCTCGCCGTAAGGTTCTTGAAACTCACAAGATCATAAAAAGCGAAAAACTTGATCAATCGGGTAAATTCAATTCGAAGGTTCCTCAAAATAATCAACAATTTAATCGACGGCAAAACGGACAAAATGACAATAATCGAAACATATCCTCGTATGCGACGCAAGTGAAACCATTCTGTCATTTATGTAAGGGCTCTCATTTCACACAATACTGTGAGCCCCTCGTGAATGCGACGGTCTCGGAGCGTATAAACATTGTAAAAAGGGCAAATCTGTGTTTTAATTGCCTTAAGTCAAATCACAGCGTGGAGGACTGCAGATCCAGTCATTGTAAATCGTGTAATAAAAGACATCATTCTTTATTGCATATCGAGAACGAAAAACCCGTGAAATCGGCTCATGTAAATGCAATATCTTTAAAAAACAGCGTACCCTCCGAAAATATTATAACGTCCGCAATTGTCCACATAATGGATCAAAAGGGAACGCCTCACGAATGCAGAGTTCTGCTTGATTCATGCTCACAACCACATCTCTTAACTAAACGAATGGCCGCAAAATTGAATTTGTCCGAACAAAAAATCGACATTCCTCTTGGTGCTGTAAATTCAATGTCATCAAGGATAGAGTATATGACAAGCGCCACCGTGAAATCGCGTATTAATAACTTCTCTCTAGATCTCGATTTTCTGATAGTAGACGAAATCAACGAACGTTTGCCTTCAGAACCAATTAACAAAACGCAATTAAATATTCCTTCAAATCTTAGATTAGCTGACCCCAATTTTAACAAACCAGGTCCCATCGATGCGATTATCGGTGCTAAGTATTTTTTGCAACATTTGGCCGTCGGACAAAGACAAATTCCTGGGCAGACTGCTGTCTTACAAAACACAGTTTTTGGCTGGATAATAGCGGGCAAAATCACTTTACCAAAATTTCCCAAATCAACTTCTTGCCATCTATTGACAATGTCACTGACAAGTCAAATAGAAAAATTTTGGGAAATCGAAAATTGCCCTGAAGGAAAGATTTTATCGAACGAGGAAAACGCGTGCGAAATTCATTACACAAAGAATACATGTCGAGATCAAGAGAGCGGAAGATATATCGTTAGACTTCCGTTCAAGGAAAACGTAGTCGATTTAGGCGAATCATATACGACCGCGGAAAAACGATTCTACGCACTCGAGAGATCTTTAGCGAAAAAACCGGATATAAAAGCGAAATATATCGAAAATCTAAAGACATACGAAGAGAGTCATCACATGACTGAGGTAAAAAACGTCTCTACTCGTGAGGGCTATTATCTACCTCATCATGCAGTGATCAAAGAGTCAAGTCTGACAACGCAACTTCGCGCAGTTTACGACGGCTCGGCCAAAACCACAACTGGCTTATCGCTAAATGATACTCTTATGGTAGGTCCCACAATTCAAGACAACCTGTTTTCTATACTCACTCGTTTCCGATCATATTCTTTTGTCCTAACGGCTGATATAGAAAAAATGTATCGTCAAATTTTAATACACCCTGACGACCGAAAGTATCAAAGGATTTTGTGGCGAGAAGATTCCCAACAACCCGTGAAAATATTTGAATTAAATACCGTAACTTACGGAACTTCTGCCGCTTCATTTCTAGCGACTCGGTCTCTTCATCAACTCGCAAACGATGAATCCGAATTCTTTCCAAGAGCTTCTCAAATATTAAAAACGGACTTTTACGTTGATGACATGCTCACCGGAGCCTCAACACGCGAGGAGGCTGAACTGGTACGCGACGAATTAATCGAAATAACGCGCAAGGGTGGATTAAATTTAAGAAAGTGGGCCTCCAATGATCATCGTTTAATCGAATCGTTATCGGAACTGTCTGAAGAATCATTTTTACTGCTAAATTTAGATCAAACGACGAAAACACTTGGGGTTCACTGGGACTCAAAGCAGGATGTTTTAGCGTATTCTTTCAATCAAATAGACAACGATAAAAGGGTAACGAAACGAAATATTCTGTAACAAATTGCGCAATTGTTTAACCCACTCGGTCTTTTGGGTCCAGTTATCGTGCATGCGAAAATCCAAATGCAAAAATTGTGGCAATTAGGAATAGATTGGGATGCGGCGGTCCCGCTCGAGATACACACGGCGTGGCGCGATTATCGGTCTCAACTATCCTCACTCGATAAAATACAAATTAATCGAAAAATTATTAGCGATAATCACGCGAGTTTACAACTTCACGGATTTAGCGATGCAAGCGAGCGAGCTTACGGTGCTTGCATATACATTCGATCGAAAACGAAAGACGGAAAATGCGAATCGCGGTTAGTCTGCTCAAAATCGAGAGTTGCTCCTTTGAAATCTACAACTCTACCAAGATTAGAGCTTTGTGCAGCTTTATTACTGGCAAATTTATTCGAAGCCACTTCTCAAGCGTTGCGTCACCTATCATTTGAAAAAACGATTTTTTGGTCTGACTCGACAATAGTCTTACATTGGATAAATACTCCATCTCATTTACTAAAAACCTTTGTTGGTAACCGCGTTGCAGAAATCCAAAAAATCTCAAGTTCATATGAGTGGCGACATGTACGCTCAGAAAGTAATCCCGCTGACCTCGTGTCTCGCGGGCTTCTGCGTAGCGAATTTGGCAATGCAGATCTATGGCAGAGCGGGCCTTCGTGGCTAAGTAAAAACGAAAACCTCTGGCCTCGATCTGAATTGGAAATCGTGGAAATACCAGAAAAGCGCACAATTGTATCACACGTCACAAAAATCGAAACAAAAAACACTCCAGCGAAAATCGAAAAATTAAATTTTGTTGAGAAATTTTCCTCCCTTCATGAATTAAAACGATTAACAGCATTTTGTTTACGAGTCACTCACAACGCGAAATCTAACGAAAAATTACTGGGTGAAATCTCAATTCAGGAATTAAAAAATGCGAGAGTGAAAATAATTAAAATTATTCAACTCGAAGCGTTCCCTCAGGAATTAAAAACTTTAAAATCGAAGCGAGCCTTAGAAGGCAAACTAGCACCCTTGGCTCCCTTTATTGATTCAGAAGGCGTTTTGCGGGTAGGCGGTCGATTAAACAAAGCTGACCTTCCCTACTCACAAAAGCACCCAGCTTTGCTGCCACAAGATCATCATTTGACAAAAATTATAATACGCGAAGAGCACATCAAAATGATGCATGGAGGCACACAAGCTACGCTTAATGCTCTCCACAGAGATTTCTGGATTGTAAACGGACGAAAAATAGTAAAAAACGTGATTAGCAAATGCATTATCTGTGCACGTGCTAAACCCGCGACACCGCAGTACCCGATGGGAAATCTTCCAAAAAGTCGCCTCTCTCTTAATCGCGCCTTTCTAGCTTCGGGAATCGACTATTGTGGTCCCTTTTATATAAAGGAGAAACGACATCGCAATCGAACGAAATTTAAAATTTATGCAGCTATTTTTGTATGTCTCGCAAACCAAGGCAATTCATATCGAGCTTGTGGCTGATCTGACCACCGAAGCTTTTTTAGCGGCTCTCTCTCGATTTTTCAGTAGAAGGGGTAAGAGCTCCGATCTTTATTCGGATAATGGCACAAATTTTTTGGGTGCCAAAAACGAAATCGAAGACATTCAAAATTTATTGCAATCGAAAAATCATAATGAATCCGTGAAAAGAGCTCTTACCGAGAAAAATATCGCGTGGCATTTTATCCCTCCGAGATCTCCCCACTTTGGGGGGCTCTGGGAGGCGGCGGTAAAATCATTTAAGCACCACATGCTTCGCGTGATTGGTGTAAAATTATTGCAATACGACGAATTATTGATTTTTGCAGTTGAGGTAGAAGCAATTCTAAACTCGCGGCCAATAACTCCCATCCTTTCCGATCCCAATGATCTAGTCGCTCTCACACCTGGTCACTTCCTCATTGGTGACTCATTTGCAAGCATGCCAGAACAAAACCTGAAGGAAATTCCTTCAGGACGTTTATCGTCTTGGCAGCACGTCCAACAG